>CAUYRH010084095.1:0-62335 GCA_963574655.1 Perodicticus potto
GACCCACAAATGGATTAATAAATTGTGGTACATGTATACCATGGAATATTATGCAGCCTTAAAGAAAGATGGAGACTTCACCTCTTTCATGTTTACATGGATGGAGCTGGAACATATTCTTCTTAGCAAAGTATCTCAAGAGTGGAAGAAAAATTATCCAATGTACTCAGCCCTACTATGAAACTAATTTAAAGGTTTCATATGAAGGCTATAACCCAACTATAGCATAATAATATGGGAAGGGAGGAGAAGGGAGAGGTTGGGTTGGAGGGAGACTCATTGGTGGGGCCACACCTATGGTGCATTTTAGAAGGGTACAGGCAAAACTTACTAAATGCAGAATACAAATGTCTTCATACAATAACTAAGAAAATGTCATGAAAGCTGTGTTAAACAGTTTGATGAAAACATTTCAGATTGTATATGAAACCAGCACATTGTACCCCTTGATTGCATACTAATGTATGCAGCTATGTTTTAATAAAAAATAAAATAAAAGAAAATAAAGAAAAAGAAAAATGTTGCATTTGGCAGCACCTGTGCCTCAAAGGAGTAGGGCGTCAGCCCCATATGCCAGAGGTGGTGGGTTCAAACCCAGCCCTGGCCAAAAACTAAAAAAAAAGTGTTGCATTTACCAGAATTCCACACAGAGCAAGTATTGTCTGATTTTGGAAGAAACACTCTGATCAGTCACTTAGTATAGGAAATGAAATTGCCACTGCCTACTCCCTTCAGAACACAACAAATACATGCAAAGGACATACTTGGAAAAGAATAAAATATGACTAATTACCACCTCAAGAGGCTAGGTGAGCTAAGAACAATGGGTCACACCTGTAATCCCAGCACTTTGGGAGGCTAAGGCAGAAAGATCACTTGAGGCCAGGAGTTCCCGATTGGACTGGGTGTCATAAAACACAGTAAGACCATTTCTCTACAAAGTACTTGAAAAATTAGCCAGGCAGAGTGATGCGTATCTGTAGACCCAGGCATTTGGGAGGCTGAAGTGAGAGTGGCACTTGAACTCAGGAGTTTAAAGTTGCAGTGAGCAGTAATTGGAATACTGTGCTCCAGCCTGAGTGACAGAGCAAGGCCCTCAATGTTTCTTAAAAAAAAAGCAAAAGAGAAAGAGGATGGATCATGTGGGGTTATGTTAAGGGCAAAGCCTTGATTTTGCTGAGTGGAGTAAGAAAATCTTATACCAAGGATGACTCACAGAGAAGCCTCAGGTTTTGAAGGTGTCAGTGTTTCTGTATTTATCCCCTGTTCAGAGATTCACTGGACTTCCTCACTGCTCTCTAGATTAAGAAGTTGAGGATAGGTGAAAAGAAAAAGAAATGAAAAAAAAAAGAGATAAAATGCACTCTTAATTTTCAAATTTTACTTTGCAAGCTTCCTACTAATGCAGATATGTCAGAGTAAACTGCCCAGTCAGAAACACAGAAAATTAAAAATTTTGAAGAAAATTGAACATAGATTGAGAGAACTGTAAGGATAAAATCAAATATGCCAATATATGTCTAATGGAAATCATAGAATGAAGAGAGGAAAAGAAATTAAAAAGTAAGAACAATTATTTTAAGAAATAATGACTGGAAATATTTTGGATTTGATAAAAAATATTATTCTATACATGCAAAAATTCAAAGAAGTCTAACAGGGGAAATACAAAGAGATACATACCTAGATATATCACAGTAAAGCCGCTGAAAGTGAAAGACAAAGAGAATCTTGAAAACAGCAAGAGAGAAATGACTCATGACATACCAAGGAACAACAGAATGATTAATGGCTGACTTCCTATCAAAAACAATGGAGGTTAAAAGGCAGAGGAATGACATATTCAAAATGCTAGGGGAAAAATATCTGTCAATGGAGTGAAACTATCTTTCAAAAATGAAGGTGAAACAAAGACAGTTAGACATAAATAAAAACAGAGATAATTCATTTCTAGCAGATCTGCCTTACAAAGTCTTTCAGGGTAAAAGAAAATGACACTAGACAGTAACTTGAATCTACAGGAAACAGTAAGAATGCTAACAATGGAAAATATATGAATATAAAAACTATATAAATATATAATTTCTTTCCTTCTTTTTGTTTCTCTGAAAAACATGCTTCTATAAAGCAGTGATTATAGCACTACTACATTACATTTATAACATATATAGGTTTAATATATAGTAGAACAAAGGAAAAAAGAAATGAAGCTATATTGAAGGAAAGTTGCTATCTTTTACCAGAATTACATCAGTATTAACCTGAAGAAGTTCCTAATGAAATAAAATGTATAATAGAATAACCACTAAAGAAGCAACTGAAAAAAATATAGTTAAAAATCAACAAAGGGGGCAGTGCCTGTGGCTCATTGAGTAGGGCACCAGCCCCATATATTGAGGGTGGCGGGTTCAAACCCAGCCTCAGCTGAACTGCAAAACAGAAAAATTGCCAGGCGTTGTGGCAGGCGCCTGTAGTCCCAGCTACTCGGGAGGCTGAAGCAAGAGAATCACCTAAGCCCAGGAGTTGAGCGGTTGACGCCATGGCACTCCATTGAGGGCAATAAAGTAAGACTCTGTCTCTACAAAAAAAAAAAAGTATTAAAAAATCAACATAGGAATGAATGTGGTACTCAGAAATAAATTTGTAGGACAAACAAAGAAGACCTTAAAGGAAGGGGGCAAATGACATGAAACATACAGAAAAATAAAAAAATTGAAGATACAGGCTCAGTGCCTGTAGCGCAAGCAGCTAGGGCACCAGCCACATACACCGGAGCGGGCAGGTTCAAATCCAGCCTGGGCTTGCCAAACAACAATGACAACTACAACCAAAAAATAGCCAGGCATTGTGGCAGGTACCTGTAGTCCCAGCTACTTGGGAGGCTGAGGCAAGAGAATCACTTAAGCCCAAGAGTTTGAGGTTGCTATGAGTTGTGATGCCATGGCAACACAACCAAGGGCAACAGCTTGAGACTCTGTCTAAAAAAAAAAAAAAAAAAAAAAAAATTGAAGACAAAACTAAAACTAGTGATAATTATATTAAATACAAATGGACAAATACTCTGATCAAGAGGTAGAGATTGACAAACAAAAGAAAAAGGCCAGACTTGACTATATGCTGTCTACAAGACAGCACTCAAAAAGTAATAAAATAAATGCATGGAAAAGACAAACCATGCAAACAATAATCATATAAGAACTAGAGACATTATATTAATACTACATTAGGCTTTAAACAACACTATGATAAATAAAAAGTGTCACTTCATAATGATAAAATGCTTAATACATCTGGAAGATATAAAAATTATAAAGCCATATACACTTGACCACTGAGCTCCAAAATATATGAAGTCAAAACTTATAGAATTAAAGATAAAAATAATTCAACACTTATATATGAATATTTCAATCTCTCATAGTAATTGAAAGAAAAATTAGACATAAGATCAGTAAGAATATAAAAGACCTGAATAACATTATCATAAAATTGATAATAACGGGTATTTGTAGAACACTCTACCAAAATATTCAGAATATGTACTGTTTTCAAATAAACATGGAGCATTCTCTAGAATATACCATATGCTGAACAATGTGCTATCATATGTGGTAGCAGGTTGACCTTGTGCACAGTCATTGTGGTGTAATTTGGTTTGTTGTGGTAAATGAGAACCTTGGAGCAGCCCTGAATTTAAATCATGGCTTAGTAATTTACTAGCTGTTAAATTGTGGGTTAGTTTTTCAGCTTCTGAGGTTATAGAAAATGATATTCACCTCCTTCACAGACTGTTAAAAGAATTCAAGGTAATATTTGTTAGTACAGTTTTTGAAAAACAGAAAGTGCTCAATAAATCTTAACTATTGCCTGGGTACATTCCTATAATTTTAGCACTTTGGGAGGCCAAACAAGGAGGATTTCTGGAGGCCAGGAGTTTGAGACCAGCCTGAGCAAAAGCAAGACCCCGTCTCTACAAAAAATATAAAAAATTAGCCTGGCAAGGTGGTACATGACCATAGTCCCAGCTACTCAAATGGCTTAGGCAGGAGGATTGCATAAACCCAGGAGTTTGGGCTTGCCACTGTGCTCTAGCCCTAGTCCATGTGACAGAATGAGACCCTATCTCAAAAAAAAAAATAAAAAAGAAAGAAAGAAATTGTAACCATCATTGTTATATCATTACCATGAACACTCAGAAGTAGCTGTTACTGTTTACTTATTTCACCTTTGAGGCAAGAAATAGAAAATACCTTACCTGTTCTAAGTGATGAAATGACAATGAATGTAAAACAAAACTATGACATACAATAAAGCTGAAATAATAGCTAGGTACGCTTCTGGCCTTGAGAATACAAGCAGAAAGAAAGGACTAAGAAAGGGGAAAGTGAGTAATCACAAAATGTGGCTACATCATACACTTATGAAGAATGGTACTTTGAAATTGTCTCTTCTATCACCTTTGGAAAAGGTTATCAACCCAAGTTCTAAGGTAATGCTTAAAACACACAAACACACCTGCACCTATACAAAAACACATATTCACGCACATACACAAATATTCTTTCTCACACAGCCCCACATTCTCTTCATTCAAGCACTACACCTATTGACATCCCTATACACAAAGGCACTTAAATATATTTTTTTTAATTGAGAAAAGAAAAGCATAGTCCAATTTAATTAATATTCTAAATTCATCAATAGAAAAATCAAGAACACTAATTAGCTGGATTATTTCAACCTGACTTTTTTCTATTATTTATTAGAAGAAGGAATCTGAATGGTAGAAAAGAGCCTGACATTGAAGAATTCGATATTCCAAACATATTTTCATATATTGTGAGTCGGTCATTGTGCCCAATCACAGGACTAATTACTAGCCAAAGTTACTGAAGATACAAATGGTTTTTGAAGATACAAATGATGAATGGACAAGTCTGCTTCTAAGATCAAAGGAAGCAGCAAAAACTCTCTTGCCTTCTATTCTTATACTTTTATGTATGCACTTATATCAGGAAAGTAACAGCTATATTTTACTGGGACTTAATGATTAGATTTTTAAAAAACACTATAGCAAATAAGTATAGATTTAGGTATTTGGTGAGCTTCATCTTCACTGTAGGTAACTTATTACAATACATATACATTCTATCATCTCTAGTCCTCTAAGAATGTTTCATAGTATACACAGAACAAGGATAAAAACCTGATTTTGCTCTACTGTAGGGGATCTGACTTAATGATCTTTTCTACTTCTCCTTGGGTCCCAGGCAGGAGGAAAAATAAATTTCCCAGAGTTCTCCTGTCCTTTAATACTTACAGAAACAAGGCAAAAATATTTAACCAGCCAGGTTTTCTAATGCAGTAAATATGTAGTTAATACCATATCATAAAAACAGACTTTAAGAATTCAATTCTAAAACATGGAACATTCTGGAGCGAATGTCTGTGAGGTAAAATGATTTTTGTTGTTCTGTGTAGATGCCTAATAATGGGATTGCAGGATCAAATGGAAGGTCTACTTTTAGTTTTTTGAGGATTCTCCATTCTTCTTTCCATAAAAGTAGTATTAGATTGCAAACCGGCCTGCAGTGTGTAAGTGTAAAAATCATTTTACCACAAAGATATTTGTGCCAGAATGGTTATTGCAACTCAATTTGTAGTTGCCAAGTCGTGGAAGCAACCCAAGTGCCCATCAACCCACGGATGGATGAACATATTGCGGCATATGTACACCATGGAATACTATTCACCTGTAAAGAAATGGAGACTTTACATCTTTTATTTTTACCTGGATGGAATTGGAATGCATTCTCCTTAGTAAAGTATCTCAAGAATGGGGGGAAAAAGTATCCAATGTACTCAATACTATTAATAACTAATGTATAAGCACACACTCATATGAATGATAAAATACGAATACAGTCTAGCAAGGGGGAAGAGAGAGGAGAGAGAGAGAGGGAAGGGCTATGGGTAGGAGGAGGGAGGGCATTTGGTGGGATCTCACCTAATGTGCATAATGCAAGGGTATATTTTAAAATAAATGAGAATAAATTTTAAATGTCTTACCACAAAACTAAATAACGTGATGACTATGTTAATCAGTTGATTTAAGCATTCCACATTGTATATCAAATCATCACATTGTACCCCATAAATATATACAGTTATGATTTTAATGAAAAATTAAATAAAACACGGAATAAGATGAAAATCCTCTAAAAAGTATTGTTTCATTGACTATTGTAGCATTTTCATAGGATATTAATGAATGTTATGTATGAAATGAACTTATGAATGAATTAAGTGTAAAATAACGAGTTAAAACTGAAATATTTTCTTTCTTTTTTTGTTTTCCCTTTTTTTTATCCTCTACAAAATAACAGAAGTTTTAATGAATGCATGTACAGAGGGAATTTCTGAGAAAATGTGCAATGCATGATCTCTCAAACTTGTTTGACTAATGAACCTAATTTTTAAAAAGTTATTTTCAAAATTGTTACTTCTGTGAAGCTCACTCTTCATGCAAAAAAAACCCCTGAATTTCAGAGAAGTGGGTCATTCTAATTCACAGGTAATTGAAAACTAGGACGAGGTAGATTGTCCTCTGTGTCTAAAGACCCCCTTGCTAGACTATATCTGTATTTTATCATTCATATGAGTGTTTGTTTATACATTAGTTTCATAATAGTATTGAGTACATTGGATACTTTCTTCTCCCATTCTTGAGATACTTTACTAAGGAGAATGCGTTCCAACTCCATCCAGGTAAAGATAAAAGACATAAAGTCTGTATCTAAAGGCCAAAAATATGTTTTAAATTTATTTCAGGCTATTGTGAAGGTACAAACAACCAGGTCCCATTTGGGGATGTTTTAGGTAGAGTCCCTCTTGTACTTGTGTCCTACACCCAAAAGGTGTGCCATATACCCCTACCTTGTGCCCTTTAAATGGGAATATTCCAATACCCCCTCCTCTCCCTTGTTTCTCCTCTCTCCTTCCCCCTCCTCCTAACTTGAACAGAATTAAGTTTTTCTCCTATTGAGTGTATGTTAGATCATCTACTATCTTCACAATAAAATTGAGAACACTAGATTGCTTTTCTATTCTTGTGATATTTTACTAAGAAGAATATACTTCAACTGCACCCAGGTTAATACAAAAGATGTAACGTCACAATCTTCTCTTACTGCTGAGTCCTACTCCATGGCATACATGTACCAAGGCTTGTTAGTCCATTGCTGAGTTGATGGGCTTTTAGGTTGTTTCCACATCTTGGCAACTGTAAATTGAGCTGTGACAATCATTCTAGGACAAATGTCTTTATGATAAAATGATTTTATTTCTCTGGATAGATGCCTAGTAGTAAGATTGCAGGGTCAAAAGAAGGTCTAACTAGAGTTCTTTGAGGATACTCCATACTTTCTTTCCAGAGACTTTATTAGTTTGCAGTTCCACCAACAGTGTAAAAGTGTTCCACTCTCTCCACATCCCTGTCAGCATCTGCAACTTTGGGACTTTGTGATGTGGGCTATTCTCACTGGGGCTAACTGATATCTCAGTGTTGTTTTGATGTGCATTTCGCTGATGATTAGGGATGAGCATTTTTTCATGTTTGTTAGTCATTCATCTATCTTCCTCAGAGAAGGTTCTGTTCATGTCTTTTATCCCAGTGATGAATGGGATCGTTTGTTCTTTTTTTGTTTATTAATTTGAGTTCTCTATAGATTAAAGGCCAAAAATACTGTCATGTCCATTATCATTCTTGAGCTCAACTCTTGGTCTGTTTTAAGAGGAGTACTAACTTTTTTATCATAAATCTTAAATTTTGTATAATACTATAACAAAAAATTGCACTTCTGTACTTTCACTAAATCAACTTCTGAAGAGTAAGAAAGTAGATAAAATTTGTTTTTTGAGATTCTCTTATCTCTTTGATTCCTTTCTTTGTTTCTATGTTTCTCTCCCTTTCCTCCTACCATACCTCATGCTACCTCAAGAATACAAAATATTTTCTAATGTGTATGTAATTTCACATTAGTAAGAGCACTCTTCTAAACAGTGCACATGGAATATTAATCCTGACTGATTACATTCATCACAGGTTCTGTCTAAATGATAAGCCAATTCATCCTCAGGATTATAATTTGCAATGGACTGAATATTTATGTCTCTCCCAAATTCATGTGTTGAAATCCTAATTCCAAAATGATTATATTTGAAAGTGAGGCCTTTGAGAAGTAAATTAATTCATGAGGGTAGAAGCATCATGAATGGGATAAGTACAGTTATGAGAAGAGGTCAAGGAGCTAGTTAGCTCTTTCTGCCACATGAGTACACAGGACATGTTTGCAGTCTACAGCCTGGATGAGCACCCTGACCAGATCCCAGCCATGCTGGCACCCTGATCTCACACTTCCAGCCTCCAGAACTGTAAGAAATAAGTTTCAATTGTTTATAAGCTACCGAGTCTATGATATATATTGTACTTTGTTATAATAGACCAAGCTAAGATGTAATTATTTCATATATTAAATATTATACTAATTATTTATTTATATTTTGTATTTCATTCTTGTAATCATCTTATGAGGGTAATAATATCAAATCTATTTTATAAATAAGACAATGAAACTTTAAAGGTCTGTCCCAAGCCTGCACTACCAGCCAGTTGTTGAGCTGCAATTTAAACACTAGCAATTGGACTCCAGAGTCATATTCTTACCATCTACCATACGGTTGGTTTAGCTTTTAAGTGCTCCCAAAAGTTCAGTAGCAAGTTACCAAGACTACTGTAATTAATTTGATGTGGTGACTAAGAAAACAGAAATAATTAATGCAATATTGATGTCCAATCTGTCACTCAGCTGAATATCTGTCTCATTCTTCAAAGAAGCATCATTTTTATCTTCTTTTTCTCCCAACTTCCATACAAGGATGATTATATCTGATATCAATAATTTACTGTATGCATCCAAAGAACCTGAATATTCAGCTGTATGACCAGTAAAGCATTGAGTGAAGACCAGTATTTCATTTATATGTAACAGCGGAAGAAGAAAACAACACTTGAACCGAAGATTCCAAAGATTATGTTAGAAAGACATAATAATTCTCAAATGTCAGGGCCATCACCAAGGAAGCAGGCTGGACAGTGGATTGTGAGCTCAAAGCTTGCAGGAGGTAGGCCTTCCCATATGTGTCTGGGAAAAGGCCATAAACAACCTCTGCAGCTGCTATTTATTGAGAACTTGCGCCCCTCCCCCAAGCCCCTCCCCCTTCACTGGAGTTCCACAGCTGATCAATTTCCAATTGCCAAAGTCTGATCATTAAAGTCCAGTAACTGCCACTTTGTCTCTGTAAGCCTGCTGTCCAGGTTCCTACACATCTGGCTGCATAGGTTGCTACATCATTTGTTACATAGATTACTACATATGTTGTTACATAAGCTGCTACATATCATCTTACATAGGTTGCTACATATCCTGTTAGGTAAGTTGCTACATATTCTGTTATATAGGTTGCTACACTCAAATACTGAATTTAGGTATTTGAGAAATGATAACTGCTATTCTAATCAACATGTTACCAGGTCACATATGTACAATGCAATTTTAACGTATAATAACACAACCTTTGCATACAGCTTGTTGGTAATTTGCCCCTCTGGATTCATTTTCAACCTTTCTTTGTCCCCTTTTGTGCCTCAGGATGTTGGTCTCCAAGGACACGACACCAGGCTCCCTTGCTCTCTGGTTTCCATTGTTCAACCACTGGAAGGTTCTAGCAGGAGATTAGAAGGTAGGAACGTAGATATGCCAAGGAATTTATTCCCCCTACTCTCTCCCAGCTAGGACGCTATTTAGAAGTGGTTCATTGCTCTTACAAACAGCCACAGCTCCTGTCAGAGATATATTTCCTGCCAGTTTAGATAACTGCTCCCCTGCCTTGCAATTCTATGTCTTGAAGTAGCAACTGCTTATCACTTTTACTAGCCCTGAGTGCTTCACTCTTTATTGTTGGTTTCTTCCTGTTCACATCTCTACCAACAACCCCCAATTAAATTCTTCAGATATCGCTTTGAGTAAGTTATCTGAGTTCCAGCTCAGACTCTAACTAATACACACCTTGTTTAGAAAACAAAAGCAATTAACAATCAGACAAACCACATCCTCCTCTCCGCTGTGGAAATGTCCTCTCACTAGAGTATAAGGGTGATATACTCACTACAGGGTCTAGGAGTGTTTGCTATTCGTCCACTTCTTCAACAACTACACTTACGACCCACTTGAGAGCCAGTAGACTGTTTGACAGTCCATTTTATGTAACTTTGAATTATAAAGGCCTGAATTATAAGAAGTTTCTTCCAAAGAAAAAGTTTTGATTAACTGAGATATGAGTTGAGAATTAAAATCTAAAATATTCTTAGTCACCAAGAACTATCTTCTTTTGTTCTCTTTTGAATCAGTTTAGAAGTCATGTCTTTTTGATAGCTGAAGTCATTTACCAAAAATTATTTTGTCTTTATTATAGAGACTGTCATTTTAATGAACTATAAAAATCCTTATACCTTAATTTATCAAGTATACCTGCAAAGAGTTGTGAGTATATTTCCAATTTTAATACTCTTTGGGGAAGGATGAAAAAGGAAAACAGAAAACAATGTGAAAATAGTAAAGACAAATCAACCAGAATCCTAGTTAGCACAATCTTGAAGATTTTCTCTTACAGTAAAAAAATTAGTCCTAGGAATCTATGCCCTATTTCTACCAAAGGAAAATGTAAAATCTTGGCACATTCATTTAAAGAATCACATAAGAGCAAAACTGACATGAATAAGATTTTTTGAAGTGAGTACAGAGTGTGATTGTTGAATATGAGGAAACAATGCAGTTTTTAAGGATTTCATAGGCAATATGACAAATATGTATATGTTAATAAAAACTCTAATATGGAATTCTATTTTACTCACTATCTCCTACTATTTTGGTTGTTCAAAAATTTATTCTTTAAATTAGACTTTTGATTATTTTAAATGTTACTAGAACAAATTAACATGCCTAGCAGGAAGAAATTAATAGAATAATGAACTTTTATTAGGTAGCCTGGCACTATGCTGTATGTTTTATATACAGTATCCCATCATCCAAATAGCAAATAATAGCTAACATTTATTGAACACTTACAAAGTACCAGACACAGTTCTAAATACATTATACACATTAACTCATGCAATCCTCAATCAAACCAACAAGGTAAGTAATATCATTATCTTAATTTTACAGATGAATATACTGAGGCAAGAAAAGTTAAGCAATGTACTCAAGGTTACACATCTATTAAATAGTAGAGGTGGAATATGAACCCAAGGACTCACTTCAGAACTTTTAAACTCTCTGTTTTATCACACACACACACACCCCACTTTACATTGAGGGAAACTAAAGTTTAAACGAATTTAAATGTCCACATCCATGGATTCAACCAACCCCAGATCAGAAATATGCAGGAAAAGAAATGCACAGTTCAAAAAGCAAAACTGGAATGTGCCATCTACCAAGTACCATTTTGAATCTATGTGAATAAAGTGGTGCATAGGCCTCATATTAGATATTCTAAGTAATCTAGAAATGATTCAAATTATACAAGAATAAGTAATTGCATTTATTCTTAGAAAATACTATTGATACAAACTGAGTAACTTAAACAAGAGAAATTTATTATCTCACAGTTCTGAGTGCTTCAAGTCCAACCCAGTGTTGGCAAGGCAGGTTCTGTGTAAGGGCAGTGAAGGGAGGGTCTGTTCCAGGCCTCTCTCCTGGGATCATAGACAGTCATCTTCATGTTCACAGTTCCGTGTAAGGGCTGTGAATGGAGGGTCTGTTCCAGGCCTCTCTCCTGGGCTTGTAGATGGCCATCTTCACATTCAAATTGCGTTCTCTCTGCATGTAGGTCTATCTCTAAATTTTCCCTTTTGGTAAACACATTATTCATATTGGTATAGGACCCATCATAATGACCTCATCTTCACTTGATTATTTTTGTAGTATTGAATCTTTATCCAAATAAAGTCCATTCTAAAGTATAAGGATTAAGATTTTAATATATGAATGAATTTGGGGGGAAACACAATTCTCAAATCTAAATGTACTTTCAAGGTCCTGCCAACGTAATTAGAGAAGTGAAAAACCCATTGTTTCAGCAACTATAATGTAAAGCCCACCTATTTAAAACCCTAGGATCCTCACAGATGCAGAGATGAGCTCAGACCATTGCCGCCCAGTCTTGTTGGTACAGGAGAATCTCCTATTCTTTGTGGAACAGTATGACATACACACTTAAAATGCTAATCCTCCAAGTGAAGGGAGGTGACAGATGAATGGAGTGACTGTTTCTCTCCTCTTAGCCACAGACCTCTCTTTGTTCAATACATTCTGAGAACCTATCTAAGCTGAAAATCTTTGCTCTTAAATCATTTTATCAATAGTCACAACTCTGGACCTAAAGTAGGTCAAGAATTACAGCACATCACATGTGTAGAAACGCCGAACTTCTACTCCAGCCCAACTTCTGTGAAGATTCAATGGCTTTAAATTAACACAAATTTATTTTCTTAGCATTTCATGATTTTTAATAAATGTATGTTTCCTTTATGCTATTAAACTTACAATCTTAATTTTTGTATTTTCACAAATAAAAGACAGCTTTTCAGTATCCAGCAATAGAAGATGTGATTCTAGGGGTATAAAAAGCAGATGCTTCTTTTATGAAAAAACAGAGACTGCAGGGAGGTAATGTTTCCCTTAATATCATTTTTTACTTATATTATGTGTTTGGAGCCATTATTGAGGGGAGAAAGAATTCAAATGCTGAGCAAGTATTTTTTAAGTCTCATATTAGCAAGCTTATTCCATAAGATTAGCCTAGTATTCCATAGAACTTAATGTAATTATTTAAATCAGAGCCTAAAGTAGGAAATGTGCTTTGCATTTTCTTTCTTCTTCATTTTTTTTTTTTTTTTTTTTTTTTTTTTTTTTTTTTAGTTTTTTGCCAGGGCTGGGTTTGAACCCACCATGTCCGGCATATGGGGCCGGCGCCCTACTCCTTTGAGTCACAGGTGCCGCCCTGTGCTTTGCATTTTCAACATTGCTGTGCTTCTTCATTAAAAAAGGTAAAAATCAGACCCTATGTTTTCATTTGTGTTGTAATGATAATAATAATAATAACAGACACTCTGAAAATCTGAAGCAAACTTTCTCAAATGAGCAAGCTTTTGCTACTGTTTTCTGAGAATCTGGCTGGATGTCTAGAAATTTTAGGGACTTTATCTACATTTTATTTTATTATTTTTTTTTCGCAGTTTTTTTGGCCGAGGCTGGGTTTAAACCCACCACCTCCATATATGGGGCCAGTGCCCCACTCCTTTGAGCCATAGGTGCCGCCCTTTATCTACATTTTATCCAGTATTCATTTTTATCTGTTTCATAAAGCAATTTTGCAATATAGTTTTCACTTTTCCTATTTTAAATATTAAGAGAACAGGATTCAAAAGAGTAAGTAACATTCTAGGAAATGATAAGACGGGTAGAGATCAACATTTGAAGCTTAGTTCTTTTTTCCTGGCTCCTCAACCACAGGACAGGGTGCCAGGCAGACAGGTAGTTAGGAAGGGCTGGTTTAAATTCAGATGACATGGAAGAGTTCCCCACAGGATCAAGTAGACAAAAGGTCCAGGTGAGATCTCGGGAACTCGTGGCTAAAGCAGGAGGGATCAATTCTGGAGTTAGGCATCACACAGAGTCAAGAAGGGCAGGGCAAGCAAACCTGCTGAGCTCTAAAGCTTACCCAAGGCTGCTCTTAATATTGCCTAATTAAAGCCACCTGCCAGTAGTTCTTGATCTGTAGGTATTGACTGTGTGTTAATGAGAATAATGAGGCTTGAACATGATTCTTTCCTTTCAGAACAAAAAGAGGCGAGGGGGGGTATGATGTGCTCTGACTGAAATGTGGTAGAGTTGGTTAATTGAGTGGAAATGTGGTAAGAGTTGGTTAATTGAGAGCACGTTTCTCCAGCACAAATCTCACCTAGGCTTCTCCTTTCCAAGAACCTGATGGCCAGATTAAATTGTGGCTTGGTCTTTCAAATCTGGGAGTCTATAGTAGGAGTCAAGTCACAGAACATCTTGAACATTCTGGCAATTCAACCCCTTTTCTATTTGTTCATTTGTTTGTTTCTATGTTTTCTGGAAATTAAAAAGAAATACTTCTCTCAAAATGCAGCTGGCACATTAATTTGTACTAACTAGGATACATGGTATTTCCTAGGCAAAATGATTTGGGGATGGTTGTGATATGTCTTATAAATTCATGTAAAATGTATAAATAAATTATTTATACTTAACTTATAAATATTTATAATATTTATATATTAATGTGTATTTTAAAACTGCTTTTTAATTGAAATATTTTCTATCTTGTTTAGTCTCAAGCTCATTAAATAAGTACATTTTGTTCCCGGTTCAAAAGATTTATTCTGATCCTTATCCTGACAAAGCCCTAGTCAGTAAGAAAGTTTCTTCTACAGCACTTGCCCCAGTATTGTGCCTACACCTATTTTTTCCTTCTTACAGAAAGTGCCCATTTCAGCTTCTCTGTCAAGATCTATTGCCCTCTTTCATGACAATAAGGTAATAAAAAGGGAAAAGAAAACCATTAAAGAAACTCATCTGTTCTTCAAATTTTCAAGTTAGACATCCAACCGAAAGGTGATTTTTCATCAGACAGAGAGAAGCAAGTTGATATTCAGCTCCAGGGGCAATACAAGCCTTTCTGGCTAATGTATATTGGTCTTGGTCAGGAGAGATGCTTCCATTTGGATTGTCCTATGGCAATTTAGGGAGGCAATACTGACTCTGCAGATCTAAATGAGAAGAAAGGATGCTTTTTCCCCCCAAAATAACAACATAAATAAGGTAGCCTTTCTCATTATTTTTTTGCTAAGTGGTTTTGTTTCATTTAAAAGTCAAAGTCAAGAAAACATGACTTAAAGAAAAATGCAAAGGGGTTATTCATAGTTGGGAGTTAACAGAGTCATACAGTAACTTGATTTTTCTGGTCTATGCTATTTTGCTTGCACATAGCAGAGGTTCAGGCAAGCAGCTCAATGATAGCAGCTGTCACTGATGTGGCAGGTAAAGGTGAAATTAGGTATCACTGAGCATGGCGGGAACAGTTAGGGATGGATGCCATGGAGACTTCATCTCTGTCACTCTCTGTCTCTGTCTCTGCTTCTCGGTGCTCTTCTTCCTCCTCTTATTTTCATTTTCTTTTCTTTTCTTTTTTTTTTTTTTTTTTTTTTTTTTTGCGGTTTCTGGCCAGGGCTGGGTTTGACCCCGCCACCTTTGGCATATGGGGCCTGCACCCTACTCCTTTCAGCCACAGGCACTGCCCTTCTCATTTTCTTTTTAATCACATTATTTTTTTCCCATCTCTTTACTTGTTGGGATTTCAGCAGCAGCCCTTACCCAACATTGCCTTTCCTCTCCATGTTTCAATATCCTAATTTCACATCCCCCAAAAGGAATGTTATTGGATCAACTGGAGCAGATGTTCATGCCTGATCAAGTAGCTCTCATAGGGAACAGCTCACAGGACACAAACCTGACTACCTAGGGGCACTAATACTTAGTTGCTGTGAATGACTTGAGTTGGAAAACAGAAAACAAACCTCTCCATATAACTCCAATAGTGAAGAGTCATTTACATCAAATTTAGATCACCACCTACTTACAAAAAAACTAGAAAATTAGCTGGGTGCAGTGGCTTATTCCTATAATCCTAGGTGTCCCTGGGAAGTCTATGTGAGAGGATCCCTTTGAGACCAGCCTGACCAAGAGAGAGACCTTATCTCCAGTAAAAATAGAAAAATTAGCTGGAAGTATGGCAGGTGCCTGTAGTCTCAGCTACTGAAGAGGCTGAGGCAGGAAGATCACTCAAACCCAAGAATTTGAAGTTGCTGTGAGTTAGGGTGACACCACTGCACTGCAATCTGGCCTAGGTGACAAAGTAAGACTCTGTCAAAAAAAAATTTAGGAAACCAAAAAAATTTTTTTTACTATCAACAATGGGGAATATCTTTTTTATTTTTTTTGTGATTGAAAGTCATTACTTTAACTTTATTGTTTAGTTATTTTTTTTTTATTGAGTCATAGCTGTGTACAATAATTCAGTCAAGGAGTACAGTGTGTGGGCTTCACATACAATTAACAATGGGGAATATCTTACCTTGTTCTACTCTGCCTTGCAGCCTGCAGTCTCTCATACTGTTTACAGTGGAAAAAGCTACAGACCAATGATAGTAACTAGGCATATTTTACACCCAGTCAATCTGGTTATGTGGTCTTGATTAAAACTACTTAATTTCTCTATGAACCTCTGGTTCAGAAAAAGAGAGAGAGAGGATGTGAGAGAAAGAGACAGAGCACAAATCGAGATAATCTTTGAGATTCTCTGCAGATCAAATATACATGGTACTCAGTTATTCTGACAGAATCTGTGTTAAACTCAGGTTGGTAAATGTCAGAGAAATGACTTTAGCTATTCTCTTTATAAGATTGTCCTATTTCCTAATTAACTCCTCCCATCTCTCTACATGTCATCCCACTCTGGAAATCACTAATATCACATCACCTCCAGTGGTCCAGGCATGTCAAGAACATTCTCCCATGTCTTTGTTATTGCTGTCTTGTAGCCATGAAAGCCATTGGCACCATTACCTGCTATTGAAATACTGCTCGTCCCTCAGAGAAAACAGTACCTCTTTTCCGCATCCCTTCCATAATGAGAATTAGTTGTTTTTTTCTTTTCAAGTACAAGATACAAATGTCCCTCTTCTAGCATGGATTTTATTGGGTCTTAGCTGTACTCATTTAATAATTCATTCTATATCGCTTTCTAAGTCATAAATGCATAAAACACATGGATTATTTCTTGGTTATCTATGTCCAAGAGCACCTACCAATAAATTAGAATAAAGTAGACACTAAATGAATTAAAGAATGAATAATTGAATATTCATTAAATAATAAAATCTGAAACCAGAAATCGAGGATTCATGAAAACATGAAATATTTTGCAAACAACACTTAGGGAAATTCTTTATGATGCAATGGGGTAACACAATGCCAGAATTTTTTTTCTTTTTTTTTTTTTAGAGACAGAGTCTCATTTTATCACCCTCGGTGAAGTGCCGTGGTGTCACACAGCTCACAGCAACCTCCAACTCCTGGGCTTAGGTGATTCTCTTGCGTCAGCCTCCCAAGTAGCTGGGACTACAGGTGCCCGCCACAGCGCCTGGCTATTTTTCTGTTTTGCAGTTTGGCCAAGGTCAGGTTTGAACACGCCACCTTTGGTATAAGGGGCTGGCACCCTACTTGATGAGCCACAAGCGCCACCCCAGAATTATTTTTGTTAAGTACTGTTATCACTGAAACTTATCCATCTGATATCTAATCCTGGTCATTAATCCAACAAATCAGATCATCAGAGAATCAGTAAAATAATTTTTTCTTCACTTTTATAATATGGTTTTGTATTCAAGAATCCAAATGTTTGAAATTAATTTCCCTTGCTCTCTGTTATGCATCACTGTGAACTTCAATGAAAATGTTAAGTGTTCTGTACTCACAGTCTTCTTAAAGGCAAATATCTTATCTATTCTGCCTTTTATACCTGCCCTTTAACCATGAGTATTCGACCTTGTTGTATTTCTGACTTTGTCCTTAACATCATTTTAACTGGTTGCTCTAGTTTCATCTTGCAATAATGTGGCAAGGTCAGCAAGATCGAATGTAACACTGTCACCCCTGCTGCCTTGAACTCCATGACTGTATTGCGGTTGGGTCTGTAGATACAAGTTATATTCTTTCAGATCTTGCTCAATTACATAAATGTGTGTGCAGATCTTGGGCTGCAGTTAAGAATTCATTTTGAGGCATATTTTAAAACACCAACAGTACAGTACATGGTATTGTAATCAATCCCTCATTCTGTTGTGTCCTGACCTCTATGGCTGCTTGACTTTAAAAATTGATGAGCAAAACATGATGAGTAGCAAAAGGCAATGCATCTATTTTTTTTAAGTTATCAAGTGTGTCTCCAATCTCAGTGGAAATTCTGAGTTTCTCCCAGCAATACCACTAATTGTGCTGCTCTGTCTTCACACTTAGTGCTACTGCTTTCTCTGCTCCATTCTAGAACTGGTCAAAAAGTGAGGCCATTTTTGAGAATAACTATGCTATCTTCTTTGCAAACACTTTTTCAAAGTAGAATTTATTTTCATCTAGTTGAACTGCTTTGTGTTAATGGGGTTGAAACAGGGGGATAGAACAATATTTTAATGTTCCTTCCAGGCTACTGAGTCCATGTTATAAAGACATAAAAATAGTTTGATTATTTCTATGGAAAATGTTCATGAAGAGGTACAGGTTGGAGGAATAAGCTTTAGAGATCTAGTGTACTGCATGCTGACCACAGTTAATAATAACGTATGGTGTATTTCAAAATCACTAAAATAGATTGTTAATGTTCTCACCATAAAAAAAAATGATAAATTTGTCTAGGAGATTTAACCAATGAAAAAGCATACTCTATGAGAAATGATCCCTATTTAATAAATGGTGCTGGGCAAACTATTTAGCCACATGCAGAAGACTGAAATTGGACCCACATCTCTCATCACCTACAAAAATTGACTCTCACTGGATAAAAGATTTAAATTAAGACATAAAACAATATAAATTCTAGAAAAAAGTATGGGAAAAACTCTTAAAAACATTGGTCTGGAAAAATATTTTACGAAGAATACCCCCTTGACAATTGCAATAACACCAAAAATGAATGAATGGAACGTAATCAAACAAAAAGCTTCTCCACAGCTAAGTGTACAAGAACTAAAGGATACAGACAACCTTCAGAATGAGAAAATATATTTTCATGCTAAAAATTTGACAAAGGACTAATAACTAGAATCTACAAAGAATTCAAACTTATCAACAAGAAAAGAACAAACAATTCCATTTATAACTGGGCAAGAGACATGAACAGAACCTTTTTTAAGAAGATAGACATGTGGCAAATACACACAAAAAAAACATTCTCATCATCTCTAATCACCAGAGAAAGGCAAATCAAAACTACCCTGAGATATCACCTAACCCCAGGGACAATAGCCCACACCACTAAGCCCCAAAGCTGCAGATGCTGGTGTGGATGTGGAGAGAAGAGAATACTTTTACACTGCAGGTAGGATTATAAGCTAATACAGCCACTATGGGAAGAAGTATGGAGAATCCTCAAAGAACTCAAATTAAAACTCCCATTTGAACCTGCAATCCCATTACTAGGTATCTACCCAGAAGAATAAAAATCATTTTACCATAAGTACATTTGCAATCCACTAAAATATTTATTGCAGCTCAATTTGCAATCACCAAGATTTAGAATCAACCACATGCCCATTAACACATAAATATATTAATAAACTCTGGTATATGTATACCATGGAATATTAGTCAGTCATAAGAAAAGATGGCAGGTTTACACCTTTTGTATTTACCTGAATGGAGTTGAAGAATATTCTTCTTAGTAAGGTATCAAAAGAATGGAAAAGCAAGTATCTAATGCATGCAATACTAATATGAAACCAATAGACAAACAACTGCACCCCCATATTGGAGAAAAATACAATTAAATTCAAGTGGGGGGGCAGGGGGAGGAGGCAGGGGAATTGGTAAGTCTTCATCTAATGGGCACAATGTGCTTCATCTAATGGGTATACAGGACAATTCGTGTATCAATCAAACTACAACTCAACTTGAACTTGAACTTTATCTAAGAAAGTCAAACAATGTAACCTAATCATTTGTAACCTTCATATTAATCTGAAATAAATAAACAACAAATATTGTATTAACTAGTTATAAAATGATAAATTTATGAGGTGATGAATATGTCAATTAGCTTGATTGACCTTTCTGTAATGTATACATGGGTCAAAACATGACATTATACCTGGTAAATATACACAACCACGATATGTCATTTAAATATAAATAAATAAATAAATAAATAAATAAATAAATAAATAAATAAATAAAACAGTAGACTTTCAAAAGTGAGACCTCAAGGTAGCCCCAAAGAACTTGGAATTGAGAAAACCTTTGAATACACCAGCAATCAAAGGATATGATTAACCATGGAGAGGAGTGCACTGAGACTACCAATTAATGTGTAACCTTATAAAAAGCTGTGAAATCCAAACTCACCAGCATTACCTCTGAGAAGCCGGTTACAGATGTGTTTGCAGCTGTCTGAAACCTCCAACCTCATATCTGCATTTTTCCTCTACAGGTAATGGAAAAATTTAAAAAGCTATGGCCAGCCTGAAAATAAGAAATGGGAATTAAAAAGAGTAATCATTGTTTATATACCATGGCCTCTAGAATGAAAATCTATATCTAAGAGACACTGACACAGGCATTAGAAACAAAAATTATGTTATATAAAAGAAACAAATCATTGGACATCATCATATTTTAAAGAAGAACTCGTTATTAGTCATTAGCCTCTGCGTTCATTCTGCACTCTCTAAAATCACCTTCCAATCATTAATTTGACAATAACAGAAGGGTTTACTTGAATGGGGGATTTTAATATTCCAGTTAATGGCAAAGAATATTACTTATTGTAAATTTCTCCTTCTAGACAGGAGCTTCTGGTGAAAAGTTCCCTCTAGTCAGCCATCTTGCCTCTCCATACTACTTATTGTAAATTAAATCTTCCTTAATTTAATTCATCAGTCTTTCATGAGTTAAAATGATTATTTTCCTTACTGCAGGCAACAGAAAGTGCTCTGGGAAAGATATGATTGTGAGTGTGCAAATTGCAGATCACATACTAAACATTTTTGGGGGGAAAAATGTATGATATTCTTAAGCACTGAGACCTTCCAACCATCTCTACTGCTAAAAGAAACTCATCATTACCTTCTTTGTCTTTTAACTTCATATTGACATATAATACACATATAGGAAGGAGGCAGTTCACAACTGTATACCTTGTTTGATTTTCATAAACTGAACCCACCTGTCAACATTTCCGCCCCTCATATACCCTTTTCAATCAATAACTCCCCTCTAGGGGCAAACTATTATTTACTTCTAAACTCGTTAAATAGTTTTGCCTGGCTTTAATATTTATAAAAACAGAATTACATGAAACATTCTTTTTTGAATCTAGCTCCATTCAGTCAACACTGTGTTTGTAAGAAGTTTCTTCCACGCCCTTGCTTGTAGCTGTTCATTCTCATTGCTGTATAGGATTTCATTCCACAACTACATCACAATGTATTAACTAATTATCCTGTTAGTGGACTTTCAAATAGTTTCTGATTTTGAACTAATACAAGTAGTGCCATCAGCATGTTTTGGGCTATATTTTTAGGAAGAGAGTGGCAATGTATGAATATAATCAGCTTTAGTAAGTAATGCCAAAACAAGGTCTTCGAAGGAGTGGTACTGGTTTTCACTCTTACTAGCAATATGAGTTACAATTACTGCATTATCTTCGTAAGTGCTTTATTACCTAGTGCATTGATCTCCTATAAATACTTCTGAATCAAAAAGTTATAAACTAAGTACGTAATTTTTGCATCAAATATTGTATTAAATTGTCATTTGATTGAACTCCCATGATATAGAATAAGTGATGAAGACACTTAAGGAAAAATATGTATTTAAACCAATCACTGATAAATAAGAAGTTACGATAATTTCATAACAATTAGAGCTTTAGTGCAAAATGGAAAATTTAGAAACCTCATACATTTTCTTTGCAATGAAGGAGAGAAATAATTTTTACCACATTTAAAAATATGAGGCTCATTTATTTGAAAACATATTTTCAGGAACTTTGATCAGAAAATTTAAAATTCCCTAATGAGAATTCCTTTTCAGTCTGACAGTGATTAAAAGCATATCACTGTTCAGGACATAGCTGTCTACAAATGAAAAATCCTTGTCTCTCAAAGCCAATTATGCAAAAATACAGATGGAACAAAAGACAAGATTTTAAACCTCTTAATATGGCCAAAGAGTGCATTTTGAAACCAGTCTCTGCTTCTATGGTTATTATTCTGTAAGCCTTAAAACAAAACAAACGAATGTGTGCACACCAGTTTTCTGACGTTAGTTCGAGACAACTGTGACCCCGACTGTCCACATGTGCTTGCACATTGAGATTCTCAAAGCAAAGCTCAGGACGGTTACTAAATATTCTTTGTACTACTTGGGGGGGAAGAAAAAGGCTGGTAGGATGAAGACCAATGCAAGATCTAAAAATATGCTTTCAATTCTCAAGCAAGAGATCATTCAAAAATTTAAAGAAAGTACAATTATGTGATCACATTTCTCCCATCCTGCAGACTAGCCCCAGGCATTGTATCTGTCCTGCTTCTGCCCCCGTTTATATTCAGTTAAGATTGTGACATCTTAAGTCCTAAGAAAAGGACTTTCTCAGTATATTTAGCTAGAAATAGATGTAAGACGTGTCATCCACAGGAAAGGCAACCCCTATTCTGACTGGTTGTTCAAGTTTCTTAGTTCAAACACAGGAATTGATACAAGTTTCCCCATATATAGAAAGGTACACTGAATGGTAGATTAGTAGGCCTTCCAGTAGCTGGGTAGGATTTTTATGTAAAATTCCGTGAGAAATGTTAACTGAATCTCATTGAATCAAAGCAATATTTATTTCCATGTGCAGTTGGAGATAAAGAGTGAGTGTGGCAAAGGGAAGGTAACACTTAAGAATCTTCTATGTAACAATCACTGTGCTAAGATCTTTATACTTATTTCCTCAAGTTAATACTTGAAGCTTTATGAAATTGATTATTATTTCAATTCCAAAAAAGTTCTGTGTAAGTTACCGAAGATTACGTGGTGATTGATTGGAAGAGCCAGGAACTTATCCCAAGCCTACCTGACTCCAAAGCATCAGCTGTCCTATTAAACCATTCTGCCCTTTGCCTCCTATTATATCCAGGAGTCAGAGCACAGCACCGAGAACCAGGGAAAAAAAGAGACAATTTCCTCACAGACCAATAGGATGTGTTTTCCCAACTTTATGAATTAATGTCAATACATATTTATTTACTGACACTATGTAACCAAAACATTGCCTCATTCTAAAGAAAAATCAAAGTGTGAAGGTCAAAGGGCAGAGGAAGTCCCTAAGGGGAGAAATACCTACTAAACACTTGAAAACATGCCCAACCTTTGCATCATTTATGGTGGTACATTAAAACAAATTGAGATCATAATTTTCATTTTTCACATTGGCAAAATTAAGATTTGGCTCTAGGAATTATTGGCAAAGATATATAGTGCAGAAATTGTGCCTTATATAGCTGCAGGACTTTAAAAGGGTTCAACCACTCATGAGCTGGGGAGCAATCTGGCAAAAATCTAATAAAATTGAAAGGAAACATATCCCATGATCCAGAAATTTCATTGATCAGAGAAACATTAATTAAGTACATATTATAGAACCTTGTACAGGTTACATATGTGTGTGTAAATATATTCTTAGCAGCATTGTTTATAATATTTAAGAATTAGAAATAAGTCAGAAGTTCATTACTTGGGAAATAGATAAATATGGTCTATTCATATAATGGAATGTTACACAGCAATGAAAAGAAGTGAACAAGTAAAAAATGCAATATTACATGTAAAACATAGATGCAGAATGTATCTGATATTATTGCAATGATGTTCACATGAATATGATATGAATGGCTTCCCCTAGTACTGTGTAGTACCTAAAATAGTACTTACTAAGATTTGTTAAATGGACATTAATGAGGGTGTTTTCAAGTTCTTGAGTGTGTATCTTTATATAGCAATTATCTATCCATATCTATATCTGTACCTATATCTATATCTATATCTATCTTCAAGAGAATAAACATGACCAGGAAGAAAACATGCTAAACTCAACATAGGATTTCTTCTAGGAATGTAACAGAGAATTAAAACCAAGTGTGCTTGTTAAAAGGAATTTTTGTTTCATTTGTAAGATTGTTTTCTGTAAGAAATGATGGAAACAAGACACAATGAAATATTAATTTTATTCTGAGTAATAAACAATAGTGCATATTTTTGTTCATTCATTCAAATACGTATTTTTGTGCCTACTATATGCCATCCATGCTTCTTAGTGAAGTAAGTAAAGAATAAAATAGAGAAATATACCCACCCCAATGATAAAAAATTACATTTTTTATATTATTTCTTTTGCTTTTTTGTATTTTAATTGAGTATCAAAACATTAAAAAATGAAAATTTTTCTAAGAAACATAGAATGGGTATTTTTAAGCAAAATAAACTTAAAAGAGGAAGAGCTTAAGTAAACTTATACAGAACAAATCATGGGACACTCAAAAAACATGACAGTCATTGAAGGCATAGGTGGACATCTATGGGCTAAGGATCCAGCTTTCTCAGCATGAGACTTACTTGAACTCCAGATTTCTTCATCAGCCTAGTTTAAAGCTTTGAAAGAGCTGGAGAGACAGAACCAGAAAGTATACTCTTGGACCATTTATGCTGCCAAGCTAATAAAGTATAGTGCAATGTCTAACTCTAAAAACCTAATAACATTTTTCATTTAGTACCTAACGGTGTCATTCTTTTGTCATATGGCTTGCATAATTTCTGAAATAGTGTCTGTATTTAGTTTCTTATTTATATTATTGTTTCCATTTCTTCCCCCATTATGTTCATGTTTTTGTTGATGTCTTTGAATAAAGGGAGCATACTTACAGTAGCTGTGTTAATCTTCTTTTACAGATGCTATTTTCTCTCCATTCCTATGTCTATTTTAATTTATTTTTCTGCTAGTTATGGATCACATTTTTCTACATATGTATATGCATATGTTTACATATGTACATACATATATAATTTTTTAGTGAAATATATGTTTTTCTTTAAATAATGGACATTCTATATTGTTAAATGTTCAATTTCTTTTTTATTGCTTTAAAGAGTGTAAGACTTTTTTTCTGGCAGGCAAGTTATTCCAGATAAGTTTAATCCTTTCAAGCCTTTTTAAAAATCTCTATTAGGGCAGCTGAAGAGAAGACTTTACTCTAAAATTAATTTAATTCCATTTCTAAGTCATAACTGTTTTGCAGTCTCCACTGAGTGCCCCGTGTTTTCAATAAAATCTCTCTATTTTGGCTGGTGGGAACATGAATAATTTCAGTCCTGTGCAAGACCTGGGAATTGTTCAGCTTTAAGTTCCTCAATAATTCTTCTTTTCAAAGAACTTTTTCTTGTCTGAACTTATATAGGGTTTTACCCTATGCATGTTCAGATTTTTATTCATTTAGTTTCAAGGACTCCTCTGCACAGTTTTCTGATATTTTTTCCTTTGTAGCTCTTTCCTATTGGGCTCTATATCATCAAATTTCTGCCTTGGACTCTCAGAACTTTGTTCTCTGGATGTTCTGATTAGATTCTTTCTTCTTCTTGCATAGTCTGGAAATTGCCCCTGGACAGAAATTCCACCCTTTCTCAGTAGGATTCACTTACTTTGTTTCTTCTCGAGGAAGATAGTCTCATGCTAGTTTTCTTTTCCTAATGTGTAAAAATGTTTGTATTCTTATAGGCTTTACAGTTTTCTAATTTGTTTGTGATGGAATAGTAATTTCAAGTCCTTTTACTTTTTCATGGATGAAAGCAAAACTTGGAATACACACACACACAGTGCCAAAAGTATGTATGCATTTTTAAAAAGGAAAAGGCTGTGTTAAAATTGTAATACTCAATATATACTAATAACACTTGTTATTTTGTATAGAATACCTTGTATTTCTTGTAATTGTAGAATGTAAGTGGCACTTAAGTATTACAATTTTCATACAGTTTTTTCCTTTCTTAAAATGTGTATACATGTTGAGGGTGGAGCTGGATGGCAGATTAGAGACCTCTCCTTGCTGGCTGTTCTCAATGAGACAGAGGACAGAGGATTTCAGCCACCTCTGGCTCGGGGACCTGCCCAGCAGCATCACTTCAGGGCACACTGAAGCAGTAGGAGAGTCCCGGAGCCAATGAAGAAGTCTGGAGCTAAAGAGGACTAGCACAGAGGGCAGGTGCCAGGGTACGGGCAGAGGTTAGCCAGCAGCCCTCCCATAGAATGACTGGAGGTGGGAAAAGGCTATCTTGAAGTTTTTGATTTTGAACTGCACTGCTCCCTGGAATGCCTTGGAGGAGTTTGAACAAGCAAGGGAACTTAGGAGCATCAGGGAGCCAAGATTGAGTACCCTGCAGGGTAAAGCTCTCATTGGCTTGGCTATGGGCAAGCTGCCATTGTGGGAAAGTCTGAAGGAGAAGAAGTCCACAGGGTCCTAGTCCATGCTGGTTCTGGGGCACCTGCTGAGCTTGGTCAGCCATCTTTGGGGTAAGTTGAGCACCACCCCCTCCAGGGGAAAACCACTTTGTTATCAGGGGGCACTGTTGAACAGTCAAAACATGCTACCTAAAAGATCAGTGAGAGCTTTGGGATCCTAATCCCATAGGGACAGAGTGCTAGTGAAGTGACCAGGCAAGAACTGGGGACAATTAGGTCAGGGGGACAGACCCAGGTTTCCTCTAAAACTACAGAGTGGCTTCACCCCAACAATATTATACAGCAAAAACTGCCTGTGTTCAATGTCTCCTAACACCACAGCACCACCTGGTGTCCAGGACATATATTGCCATGTGTATGTGTGTGTGTGTGTGTGTGTGTGTGTGTGTGTGTATTTGGGATGGCCTTAAACTTCATGTGCCAATTTTAAATTGCACTCTATTTTAAATTACATACAAACGTTATGGCCAACCTGTATATATGTGTGTGTACATACACGCATGTGTGTGTGTGTGTGTGTGTGTGTGTGTATGTATAGATAAGTGAGTATATATATATATCTGCTGTTTTTTTCTCTATTTTTTTCTAATTCTTTCCTTACTTTTTCTTTTCTTTTCTTTTTTTCTTTGTTGTTGATACTGTAGTTACTATTGTTTCTTCTTGGGTTTGGTTTGGTTTAGGTGTATTTTTATTTTTTCATTTTTACTTTCTTCAATAGCAAGGGCTTCTCCATTGAGGTTATAGTTTTTCAATCCATTTTTCCTTTATTTATTTTTTATTTCTCTCCTTTTACTCTCATTTGGTAGAGATTTTTTTATTTTTTTCATCTTATCTACATAAATTTTTCATACACCTACAATATCCCTTTTTCCCTACAGTTTATATAATTGTATTTTTAATTTTCCTTAACTATTTTTATTACTTTTTTTTTCTTTCTCTGAGGGCTGAGGAACACAGCATTGATATAGCTGAGGGATTAGGGCATTGGTCTGGGTCAGAGAGGCCATGAGTTCATAGTTGAGAGTGTCCTTCTAGCCTTTGGAAAAATGGTATTGATAGGTCCCCACTGTGATAAACTGCTGATTTGTTCTATATTTGGCAGAGGTGGGGTCTTGTTTTCCCCCTTTCTAGTAAGGAGATCCTGACCTCAAGGGACACACCTAGCCAGGCCCCGAAAGTCCTGGAGTTGTGAGTGTGAGTCAAGGCACCCTGGTGAACACCACCATTTCATCTCTCTCTCTTTCCCTCTTTATGGCCTTCTTCTCTCATTCTCTTCATCTCATTTCTTTCACACTCTTCTTTTTTTTCCTCTATCTTTTTTTTTCCTTCCTCCCATCTTACTCTTTCCTGTTCTCTTCCTTTTGGCCTTATAGCTATACATTGTTTTGTTTTGTTTTGTTTTTTGCAGAGACAGAGTTTCACTTTATTGCCCATGATAGAGTGCTGTGGCATCACACAGCTCATAGCAACCTCCATATCCTGGGCATAGGTGATTAACAAACTGTAGTATATGTATACCATGGAATACTCTTCAGACATAAAAAAGATGGAGACTTTATATCATTTGTATTTACCTGGATAGAGTTAAAATATATTCTTAATAACGTATCACAAGAATGAAAAAAACAAATATCCAAAGTATTAAATACTAATATGAAGCTAGTAGATGCTCTAATACATACTCAAATAAGAGAAAAACTTAATTCAATTCAAGTTTTGGGAAGGAGGAACAGGGGAGGAGTTATATGATCCACATCCAGCCCTATTCAATCATCATCCTTGAGGCAATTCCATTGGATCTAACAGGAGATGATTTTAACTTGCTACAACCAATGCATAAGGACTGAAAGAAGGATTTGCTATTTCAAATGCACAGACACCAGTGCAAGGATACATAGATAATGAAGAATCAGGCAAACATCACACTTCCTTTTGCAGAAGGAAAAAATCAAGAAAATATTTATATTTTGTTTCTGTTATGTACCATAATAGTTTAAACACATCACATGCATATTTTTTCACAAAAATAAGAGTCTTAATCCATTGCAGAATATGTTTGCATTAAATATTCATATATACATTATTTTTCTATTATTGCCTTGATGGCTTTTCACCAGTTTATAGATAGAAGAAATTTACTATGCAAACATTCTTAAAATGTCAAGGGACACGGCTACAATTCTTTGTTACATTACACATAATTTGAAGAGTGGTTATAACACAGCAGTCTCAAAGCATTTTCTCTTTCACTTGAGGTATTTCCAGAATCAAGGCTTTTTATATCTTATTCCTCACTAAGAACATTTCATCATTTGGGGGGCTGGCTTCAACTCATAAAAGTATGTTTATGAGTTGGGCACAGTGGCTCATGCCTGTAATCCTAGCACTCTGAGTGACTGAAGTAGGTGGATTGCTTGAGCTCAGGAATTCAAAACTAACCTGAGCAAGAGCAAGACTCCATCTCTACTAAAATAGAAAAATTAGCTGGATTTTGTAAAGTGCACCTGTAGTCCCAGCTACTCAGGTGGCTAAGGCAAGAACATCTGTTGAACCCAAGAGTTCAAGGTTACTGTGAAATATAATGTCATGGTACTATACTCAGGGCAAAAAAGTGAGACACTCTTTCTCAAAAAAAAGAAGTATGTTTATGTTCTTTGTATGTCCTTAAGTTTTAAACTTATACAATAGTACCTTTAAACTTTTAAGCTTAGAAAGGATATCAATGCATGAATACATATTATTATATATTAAATAAGGACATGAACCAAACAGAAGATAAGAAATTATTTTAAAAAATAAAATCTCAGCAATATCTACACTTTCTTCAGAAATCATTTTTCTACTCTTCTAAAGTCAGATTATAGAAATACAATGAATCCCTCAATTCCTCAAGGCCAAGATGTATGGTCTCAATAACAAAGAAATGCTGTCTTCGGGGAGAATTCTGTTCCTTAATGAAAATCAGTTCCCTAATTCTAATGAACCACATAATTTGAAAGTAGAATAGGTTACTTCATTCTTTGTGTTAAGTAGTTTTTAGACTTTCATTGTTTTGACTGCCTTGCTGCAAACATATTCAATTTTTCTACAGCTGCTCTTTAAAATGTAGCATTTCAAACTGAAAACACTTATCCTGAGAGGTTCTGACCAATTCAATAAGAGCAGTGAAAATATCAATTTCTTTGTATAGGACACATTCCTTCAATCTAAATAATTCCCTGACTTTCTTTGACGACAACATCACAATGCATACTCATTTTGAGAAGGTGCTGCCTGTTCAGCAGTGACCCCACAGGCTGACTGCTGCCCTTGGTCCTACTGTGGATTGTGACATGGCCCTTTGAATTGGCTTCTACCTGTCTTAACTGTTTCTGCTCACCTGGAAACTAGCCAGGAGACATGCCTGTCTGAGACTCCAGAGACAAACCTGAAGTATCTCTGTCTCAGCTGTGGACTCTGAAACAACACTGTGACCTGATAGCAGCTCTTCTCAGCCATGAGCCTCTGGAATACAGCCTGCCAAGGCATTCAGTAGTGATCCAGTAAGAGCCTTTTCAGAAACATTTCAGAGCCTACCTGTCAGCTCACCTGGTAACAGGCCCACTATCTACAAACCCTGAAGTAGACCTTCAGCTCAGCACCAGCCCAACAGGCCAAGGTCTTAGGAACAGTCCACTCTGCCCAGGGATCAGATATCCATTCCCACCTTATAGCCCATAGTAAGAGGCTCACCAACTATAGCCTCCACTATGAATCAGAAGCAATTATATGACCCATATCCAGCCCTATTCAATCACTATCCTTGAGGCAATCCCATTGGATCTAACAGGAGATGATTTTAACTTGCTAAAAGCAATATATAAGGACCAAAAGAGGGATTTGCTATTTCAAATGTACAGACACCAGTGCAAGGCTACATAGATAATGAAAAATCAGGCAAACATCACACTGAGAAAGGAAACTAATAGAACTCCAATAACTGACCCCCCCAAATATGAACAGCCTGAAAAATAATTCAAAATAATCATCTTAAAGAATCTCAATGACATGCAAGAAAATATAGATAAACGACTAAATGGAAATAGGAAAATAATGCATGAATAAAATAAAACATTTAATAAAGAAAGAAAAATCATAAAAGGAACAAAAGTTGCTGCCATTTCCACATTATCTCTACACTCTTGCCCACAGACATTTGATTACATAAACTCACTATACTGTGTTTTTCCCCTATTAAATTTCCAATTATGAAATAAAGTTATTTCAGTGTGTAAAGGTCTTTATATTTTATTAATTAACATGGTTTTTGTTTTTATTCACAAATATAATAAAAACATGCTTTTTCAGTTATTCTAAATATATTTATTTCATGTTTTCTGTGTTTTAAGCACTGCTTATCATAGAGATTAATTCATCCTTTGCTCTCATAGGCTACTCTGTATAGATTTCTGAGTTTTTATCCAAATAGATAATCTAAAATGATGAATGGAGAATACTTATTATTCAACTCATGCACTGGCTTTTCTAGTAAGACATCCTTGTCCTCTGATGCTAAGCGAAGTGCTCTTCTCTGTACTCTGCATCCCAATACATGCAAAATCCAGCACATAGCTCTTAGCTCACACCACTCGACATAACAATGAACTCACCCAGGATGCATCTTCCAACTACTGAATTCTGAGTGTTTTTCATTTCTGTATTTAAATCATGAAGAGCTGTGTCTGACCTTCAGTACCTTATGAGTAAGTGTTAACAGAGCTATTGAACTGGACATACCAGAATAAGTACGGTAACATAAGTATGACATCCATTCACAAAATAACAAAGACTCTCCAAGTTTCTTTCTAACCAATATTTTTTTTGAGACAGTTTCACTCTGTTACCCTACTTAGAGTGCCATGGTGTCATAGCTCATAGCAACCTCAAACTCATAAGCTCAAGTGATCCCCTTGCCTCAGCCTCCCAAGTATTTGGGACTACAGGTGCCCACCACAACATCTGGCTATTTTTAGGAAAGAAAGGGTCTCATTCTTGCTCAAGCTGATGTCAAACTCCTTAGCTCAAGAGATCCACCTGCTCTAGCCTCCCCGAGTGCTAGGATTATATGCCTGGCCTTTGATTAACACTTATTAACATAAATTTTATTGTATATGTGTAAGCTACACAACATGGATACACCTGAACAACACTATGCTAAGTAACGTAAGCTAGATATAGAAAGGAAACATTTCATGATCTTACTTAAATAAGGGATCTAAAAAAAGAGTAAAATATACAGAGATAGAGAAAATAGTGGTTACCAGGGGCAGAGAGGCAGTGGAGAGGAAATTTAGACATGTAGATCAGAGGACAGAATGTACCATATTTTGAAAAATTTTATTTCTTAAAGAAGAACTTAAATCATTTTTTCAAATCATAAGAAATATTAAATTCATTCACGTTTATTCACTTCTTTGTAAATCTTTCCATATACTAAATTTTATAGAATTCTACATTAGAAAACAAAAGTATTGGTATTCTGAAAACTTTAACTTCTGTCTGTTTATTTCAGAAAGTCATATTAAGTTTACGTTATTGACTGAGATGATTGGTGTTAGCCTAAAGGAAATTCAATTCTTGCTATGATTGTATTTCTCAGAACGTGAATATATCTGCTATTTTTATGTTCTTCCTGTTCCCTCTATTATTACAACATATTGATTGGTACTCATAATAAAGAAATTAGTCCATAATGTTGAGAAGGAGAGAATCCCCCCCAACTCATTCTACAAAACCAGTATCACCTTGATATTAAAGTCAGGACAGTACATAACAAATAAAGAAAACTATAGACCAATATCCCTAACAAATACAGATGCAAAAGTCCTCAACAAAACACCATCAAACCAAATTCAACAGCACATCAAAAAACTGACCAAGTAGGCTTCATTCCAGGGATGCACAGATGCTTCAACATAGGGAAATCAATAAATGTGATTCACCACATATCCAGAAACAGAAACAAAGACATGGTGGCTCATACCTGTAATCCTAATACTCAGGGAAGCTGAGGTGGAAGGATTGGTTGGGCTCAGGAATTCAAGAACAATCTGAGAAGACCAAGACCCCATCTATATTAAAAATAGAAAAGCTAAGGTCAGGTGCAGTGGCTCATGCCTGTAATCCTAGCACTCTGGGAGAATGAGGCAGGTGGATTGCCTCTGCTTACAGGTTTGAGACAACCAGAGCAAGTGTTGAGACCCCATCTCTAAACAGTGGCTGGGCATTGTGGCAGGCACCTGTAGTCCCAGCTACTTGGGAGGCTGAGACAAGAGAATCGCTTGAGCCCAAGAGTTTGAGGTTGCTCTGAGCTATAACACTGTGGCACTCTACCTGGGGTGACCAAGTGAGACTCTGTCTCAAAAAAAAATGCAGAAAATGCATTTAACAAGATTTACCACATTTTCATAAGAAAACAACAAACTAGACATTGAAGAAACATATCTTAAAATTATAAAAGGCATATGTGACAAATGTACAGCCAGCCAACATCATATCATCATTTTGAACAGGAAAAAGTTGAAAGCATTACCACAAATAATTAGAACAAGACAAGGGTGTCAACTGTCACCACTTCCATTGAACATAGTGCTGGAAGTCTTTCCTCCAGAAATGAGTCCTGAGAAAGAAATAAATGATATCCACATTGAGAAAGAGCAGGTAAAACTATAACTTTTTCCTGACAATATGATCTTACATCTGGAAAACCCCAAAGACTCCACCAAGAAACTACTCAAATTGATACATAAATTCAGCTAAGTCTCACATTATAAAATCAACTTACACAAATCAGTAGCATTCCTACACAGCAATAACAGTCAAACTGAGGAATAAATAAAAGATTCAATATCATTCACAGTTGCCCAAGAGTTGCAAAAAATATAAAATACCTAGGAATATACTAAACCAGGGAGGTGAAAGATCTCTATAAAGAACTATGAAACACTCAGGAATGAAATAACAGAGGACACAAATAGAAAAACATATCATGCTTACGGATTAGTAGAATCAACATTGTTAAAGCATCCATACCACCCAAAGTGATTTACGGATTCAATGTAAACCCAATCAAAATACCAAAGTCATATTTTCAAGATCTAGAAAAAAAAATTCTATTCTTTGTTTGGAACCAGCAAAGAGCCCAAGTAAGCAAAACAATCTTAAGAAAATAGAATAAATCTGGTGAGATCACATTACCAGACTTCAAACTACACTGCAAGGCTATGATAACCAAAACAGCATGGTATTAGCATAATAATAGAGACTAGACCAATGCAACAAGATGGAGAGCCCAGGTAAAAACCATCCACATACATTTTTATACACCAACAACATGTAGCATTTTATATGCCAATGACAATTAAGCTGAGAGCCAAATCAATAACTCAATTCCATTTATAATAGCTAAAAATAAATAAAGTACCTAGGAATACATTTAACCAAGGAGCTAAAAGATCTCTACAAGGAGAACTATAAAATGCTAATGAAGGAAATCATAGATGATACAAACAAATGGAAAAATATCCCACACTAACAGATTGAATCAATATTATTAAAATCACCATACTGGGGTCTAATTAGTCTACAGAACACAATTCCTATCAAATTACCAATGATATTTTTTACTGAATTAGAGAAAACAATTCTAAAATTCATTTGAAACCATAAAGGAGCCAGAATAACCAAAGGTATCCTAAACACTGGGAAAGATCATGTTATCTGACTGGGCCATAGAAACCAAAATAGTATGGTACCAGTATAAAAATAGACAGATAGATCAGTGGAACAGACTAAAGAACCTAGAAAAACAAGCCACATACAAACCATCAACTGATCTTCAACAAGGTCAACAAAAATGTGCACTACAAAACATATACTCTACTCAATAAATGGAGTGGGGGGAATTGGATAGCCATATGAAGCAGAATGAAACTAGGCCATATTTCTCACCATATACAAAATTAACTCAGGATGGATTAAAGACGTAAATGAAACGTATGAAACTGTAAAAATACTAGAAGTAAATCTAAGAAATACTCTTGCAGATTTTGGCCTTGTCAAAGAATTTATGACTAAATCCCCAAAAGCAAATGCTATAAAGATAAAAACAGACAAATGGGACTTAATTAAACTACAAACCTTCTGCACAGTATAAGAAATAATTAACAGAGTAAACAATCTACAAAATGGGTGAAAATATTTGCAAATTATATAATAGATAAAGGGCTAATATCCAGAATCTACAAGGAACTGAAAGTACTCAACTTTCAAAAGAAAATATACAAGCAGCCAAAAAACATGTAAAAAAAAATGTTGTACATCACTAAACATGAGAGAAATAAAAATTAAAACAACAATGAGATGTCTTCTTACTTTAGACAGAATGGCTATTATTAATGAGTTAAAACATAATAGATGTTGGGGGAGGATGCAGAAAAAAGGAGTCCATTTTTGATGGGAATGTAAATTATTATAACACATATGGAAAATAGTATGTAGATTTCTGAAAGAATTAAAACTAGAACTACCATTTGATCTAGTAATCTCACTACTGGGTATTTTCCCAAAAGGAAAGAAATTATATAAACAAGGCATGTGAACTCATATTTATCACAATACTATTCACAGTAGCTAAGACCTGGAATCAACATAAGTGGCTGTCAATAAATGATTGGACCCTTAGGTTGTTGAACACACATCATGGAATACTACTCAGCCATAAAAAGAATGAAATCATGTCTTTTGGGGCAATATGGATGGAACTGAAAGCTATTGTGTTAAGTAAGGTAACTCAAAAACAGAAAGTCTAATACCACATGTTCTCATAAATGGGAGCTAAATCATGGATGCACATGGATATACAGAGTGGAATAATAGACATTGGAGACACCAAAAGGTGGGATAGGGGAAGGGGTTGAGAAGTGAAAAGTTGTTTATTAGTTACAACATATACTCTTTGGGTGATGAGTACACTAAAAGCCCAGGCTTCACCACTATGTGTAACTAAACTGTACTTGTATTCCCTATATCTATCTGTAAAATAAAAATAAGAAAAAGAAAAACAGAGAGAAAGGTGAAGTGTAGCAGGGGTGTCACATTTATAAGCTAATAGCAGGGAGATGAGTCTGACAAAAAAGGTTTTGCGAGAAGGTAGTAGAATCAGGACAAAGAAACCAAAGAAGAAGGACATTTCAAGAAGTAGAGATAGTCAGCTGGACAAAATGTCAGGGAAAAAATAGTAATAGTGATATCCAAAAATAGGCCAATTAACTTAGCTATTGGGGTGCTTCTTCTAAGAAAAACTTCCTGTTGAATAGTAGAGAAGAGTCAGAATGCAAAGGTTAAGGAGGAGTATTGACCATCCAACTAACAGCACTGGCATTTGAGTGACTACTTCTAATTTGGTATGAGTTTAACATACAATGTCGTGTTTAACATAAGAGCTCTGTGAAGTAGGTTGGTATAGCCACATTTCATTGTGTCTGGAAAATTATCTGAAGCTTGGAAAGAGAAAGGAGTACTGGATCATTTTTCCGTGCAGTGCTAGGCTGGACTGTTTACTCTCTAAACAATTTACAAGTCTGAGAAGCAGTGGTTAAGGTAAAGATTTTTGTCCAGTGAATATGCAAATAATTTCTGCCTGGTGAACAGATAATGTCTGTTGGATATTAACCAGTTTTGTATCTAAAGCAATTTCCTTGTATCTAAAGCATTTCCTTCTGAAATGGTCAATTGTTTCTAACTTTTCAAATACGTTTTGGACTGATCCTAAAACCTTTCTTGATTCTTCATTGCAGTATTCTGAAGGGAGTTGCCATCAAGGACTGGAGGTGAGGAGGTGTCTTGACCTTTATCCAGGATCAAATGCTTCCTAACCTAGGCGCCCTTATGGTGGGATGGAGGTTAGGGGAGAGAACCTTGGCTGAGAAACTTATCTCCACTCTGACTACTTCTCCACCCCAGCCCTTCCCCCTCTCTCTTCTCCCACACCTGGGTTTCACAAAAGCCTGGGAACCTGTTTTAGATTCTTCATATAAGTGACATTCTACAGCATGTGTCTTATTGTGTCTGCCTTCCTTCACGTAGTGTAATGGCCTCCAGCTTCATCCTTGTTGTCCTAAATGGCAGAATCTCCTTTTAGGACCAAATAGTATTGTTGTGTGTGTGTGTCCAGGTGCGTGTGTGTATGTGTGTGTGGCTTCAGCTCCCCATGATTCTGATCTGCTTCATGGCAAATGCCTGTAGGTGATGATTAAATCTCTTGGTTAAATGCATAGGCTCAAGGAATCCTGACCGTACTAAGGACTAGCTATGTGAGGGGACAAGTACTCCACCAAACCAAATCTCAGGTTCCTTATTTGTTAAGTTAGGAGGGCAATTTAACACCTACCTATTCAGGCTTCTGCAATCACTAAATAAATAATTACTAACATTTTAAGACTGCTCAAAATAATCTGGACAGCAGGGATAAATCTGGGAAGAAATCCAATGCCCCCTTTCTTAAGCTACCAACATATTGCCAACTAAATGTGAGCTGCTTCTACTTGTACACAGATTTGACCATGTGAGTAAAGAAATGGGCAGTTAAAAGATAAAGAGATGCACGGATCTGGGAAAGATATTTTTCATATTGAGTCTAGCATCTATACATGTATTCTGGTATCTGGAAAAAAGAAAATAGGGAAGGAACAACAGAAGATACCAAAGATAACTACCACCCTTCCTCCCCATGCAAAAAAACTGTAAAAAATACTTTATGATATATATATATTTTTTAAGATGCCAAAGAGGGAAAGAATAAACAGAAAGAATTTGGGTAGGGAAGGACTGGGGCTGAAATCACAGATGAGAATGTCATCACTATGAAAGAAGAAGGTTACCTTTTTCTTTAAGTCAGGAGGAAAGAAAAGGAGAAAAAGAAAAAGTGTAAGAATAATCAGAGGCAGCTGGGTGATGTTTCGGCAGGTAGTAAGGAGAGAAGGGATGAAGGAGTTCTCACTCGCTGACCTCAATCTGCTCAGGAAAATCAGAGACAAGGTTATATGTTGAGGATGAAAAGACTTGATGTTGATTGGAAGGGACAGGACTGGAGCAGGCACTCAGGTGATGCATTAGGGAGTGAACGTGAAATAAATAAAAGAATCACTGAGTGGCAGAGAGAGCAGCATGTCGTTACTCAGTCCAATGCTGCAGTGTGAGACTGAAATGAATAAAGAGGGGCTCGGGGGATCCAGGACTGGGGAAGGCTCAAGGTGATCGCAAGAGAGGGAAAGCCAGCCTGGGATTTCAGAGTAATGAGAAAGAAGCACCCCTAAAATGCCTGGCCCAAGCATTGAGACAGGGTGGGAGCAGCAGCTTGGATGTCCCTACTATGTGTTCCCATAACATCCTGTAATATCACCATTGCAGCTTTTCTCAAAAAAGGTCATAATTACTTATTTTGTAACTTTCCCCCAACTGAACTGTAAACAACACAAGCACAGGGGTTATGGCCCCTTTGTTATTTCCTGTGTTCAGCAAACAGCTCAGCATCTATCCCACATGCAGAACGCGACTGATAAAGAGTTATCTGCTGAAGCTTCAACCAACTGCACTGTAAGCCTTCTGATACTTATGCTATTCTGATTCCAGGTGTATCTGCTGTCTTGGGGATGCTCTGACTTTCATGACTTGGGTGTGTCCTGACTCTGACCGTCTATGTGGCTTTCTCCAGTATAATTGCCCTCACCTTTCAGACTAATTATCTGATACTAGAACTCTTCTCCCTGGGTTACTAGCTTCCAGCTCACTGCTTAAAATTCACTGTATGTGCTGCCATTGTTATGCTAGCACTGACCATGATATAGTAACATCAACATGAGAGGAAACCATCCTACACGGACCACACTGGGAGACAGAACTAATTAGGTCAGAGTTAGACCCAGAAGAGATTACTGTTGTTATCAGTAAAGAGAATAGAAACAAGGTCAGAAATGTATATGTCAGCACCAGGCACCTTTAGTCCAGTAAGAGAATAGCCCACATCACAAATTCCCAAAGTAGCAAATGCTGGCATGGATGTGGGAAGAGGAGAGTACTTTTACACTGCTGGTGGGACTGCAAACTAATACAGCCTGCATGGAAAGAAGTATGGAGAATTCTCAAATAACTTAAGTTATACCTTCCATTTGACCCTACAATCCCATTACTACTACCCAGAAGCAAAAAAGATCATTTTATCATGAGAATATTTGCACTAGAGTTTTATTGCAGCTCAATTCATAATAGCCAAGACATGGTGCAACTCAACTGCCCATCAACCCATGAATGAATTAACAAACTGTGGTATATGTGCACCATGGATTACTATGTAGCTGTGAGAAAAGAGGTACTATGCAGCCATGAGAAAAGAAGGAGCCTTTACATCTTTTGTAGTTACCTGGATGGAGTTGATGCAGTTTCTTCTTAGTAAAGTATCATAAGAATGGAAAAGCAAGTATCCAATGTACTCAATATCAGCATGAAACCAACAGAAAAACAACTACATACCCAAGCAAGAGAAAAACACAGGAATATTCAAGTGGGGGTCAGAGGGCAGGAGAGGGCAGGGAGAGGGGAGACAGGAGGGAGATTGATGAGCTCTCATCTAATGTACACAAGTGAGGGTACACAGCACATTCCCTGGGTGATGGGCTCAACTACAACTTCACCTTTACTTTAGAAATGAAAACAGTGTAACCTACCAATTTGTGCCCTCATATTAATCATCAGAGAAATGCAAATCAAAACTACCTTGAGATATCATCTAACGCCAGTAAGATTAGCCCACATGATGAAATAATATTTTTAAACCAGACAAATCACCTCCACAAAATAGTCCCCTCATCTTTTAAGAAATTGGGTGTCCAGAAAGATTACTTACTCCAAACTCTGATAACTAGGAATAAAGGAGAAAAATTCTTTTTTTTTTTTGTTTGTTTTTTTTTTTTTGCAGTTTTTGGCCAGGGTCACCACCTCTGACATATGGGGCTGGCACCCTACTCCTTTGAGCCACAGGTGCCACCCAGAAAAATTATCAAAATGCAAATTGACATGCCTAAAGTTAAAATCTTAGAGTCACTGTTCTTGAATCTATGAAAAAGAGGCGCTCTTGGCTCCTTACTCAGAAGCAATATAATCTTACTTTAAAGGGTGATTCATATTAAAATTTGAATTCCATATTAGATTTAAAAAATAAAAATAGGAGAGATTGTCTGCTCAAGTTATTTGGTAGGACTGTAGCTTTGGACAAGTCATTTAACTCTGGATCTCAGTTTTTATATCTGTAAATGAGGTTAATGAAAAGGATCTGATAAGAGAAGATGATGATAAAATGATACATAAATGATGATGATATCATCTAACAAAAGAAATCAAATTTATCACTTATTCCCTGATCTGAGTATGCAGGATATTTTGATCTTTTTGCTTTAAGTTATAGAAAATCCAATTCAGACTTGATTAAACATTATGAATATTTATGGGCTACAAGCATTAAGGTTGACTTATTCCAAAGAGTTCAAGCCCATTTCCTTGCCAATCTTCTGATCTGGCTTTCCTCTGTATGGGGATGTTGTATCCTCAGGGAGGTAGCAAGACAGCTATAGTAGTTCTGGACTCCAATTCCACAAACAATGTTCAGAAGAAAGGAAGTTGACAAACAGAAGTTCTTTCAGAAGTTCAAGTATAACTTTTCCCAGACACTGTATAGAATTCCCTTCTGCATTTTATAGATCCCTAACAACGGATCACTAGGCCAGTCTAGAACCAAACACTAGCAAGGCATGTAGGATTACTCTTAGACAAGTTAAGCTACCCTTTGGATATCACACTTTTCCTAAGGCACATGAGTTTTGTGGTGGAGGAATAAATAGTTGAACAACATGTTCTGTGAAGAAGAAGAGATGGAGCAAATGAAGGCTAGATAGGCAAGCAAAATTATTACTTAAAACTATTAAAACTGTAATGGTAAATTCAATTAATCCTCTTTTTACAGTTGAAAAACCAGGCCACTTACCAGAAATACTGACATAATTTTTTTTTTTTCTCTTGAGACAGAGCCTCAAGCTGTCACCCTGGGTAGAGTGCTGTGGCATCACAGCTCACAGCAACGTCCAATCCCTGGGCTCAAGCGAGTCTCCTGCCTCCGCCTCCCAAGTAGCTGGGACCACAAGCACCTGCTACAACACCCGGCTATTTTTTGGTTGTAATTGTTATTGTTGTTTGGAGGGCCTGGGCTGGATTTGAACCTGCCAACTCAGGTGTGTGTGGCTGGCACCTTAGCTGCTTAAGCCACAGGCGCTGAGATGCAACTATTCATACATATTCACACAGCCTGTGCAAATAATCAGATTAAAGCTACAGTAAAAATGTATTTACCATGATAGAACTAAATTTCAGTTATGATATCAAATAAAAGAATAAAACAATTTTGAGGCAAAAACAAAACCATCGACTTTGTTGTCAGACAAATATGGGTTTGAATTCTAGCTCTGTAACACACTAGATATGTGACTTGGGCAATTTATTTAGACATTCAACCCTCTTCACAATAAAATGAGAATGATATTACCTAACATATAGAACTGCTATAAAAATAAAATGAAATGACATAATATGAAAATACTCTTCCTTGGACTAAAGTACTCAGTAAATATGAGTTCTGGTCTCACTGGTTGCCTTTTTTATCCTCTATCCCTAAACTGTCCCAAGGTATCAGTTTATCTCAAATAATTGAAATCTAAAATTTAATGGCATATACTTCTTATGTGTACTAATTTAGGTGCTGTGTATAAAAATGATTAGTCCTTGTCATCAAAGGTTTTTTTTTTGCAGTTTTTGGCCAGGGCTGGGTTTGAACCTGCCACCTCTGGCATATGAGGCCGGCGCCCTACTCCTTTGAGCCACAGGTGCCGCCGTCATCAAAGGTTTTTAATTGAGTAAATGACACAAATGTCTCAATAGTCAACTCAACTACACAACAAAGTAGGAAGAGTTCTATACTTAAGTGGAAGTAGACACGAGGCCCGACTTATGTGTATATCTAGACCAGCTCTAGTCATTTCCACTCCATGTGGCAGAGTGCCATGTCGCCTCTGTGAGCACACAAGGTAGGCTGCCATCTCTCTGTTCCTACAGTGCTGATGATTTGTCTGCAAACAGCTTCCTGTGGTTTCTTGAGTCGAATCAAAGACACCTGACAGGGCAACATCTGCTCTCAGACTGTGCAGCTGCAGGGCTCTCCCATTTGGATCCCAGGACGAAAAATCGTGTGCGAAAACCTGCTCTTTTGTTTAGAGAGTAGGTGTGTTTAGGAAGTATGCTGATTAGATTGCCGACTAACTTCTGCTATGGTCCCCCACTAAGCTAACTAACCTTCACTGAGATTTTCTGAGTAGTAGACATTAATGAACCAGAGAGGAGGAAGATTTGACCCCTACTTTCAGGTAGCTCATAGTTGCATGTGTATGTCCAATAAAGCATGTATACCAATAACTATATTGAAAAGTTGAGAACAGTGAAGTGATAATTACAATTTTCAAAAATTTTATGTGTTTCACATTCTTTCTTTTGAGATATGGGCAGGATTTATAGATTTATTTACCGAATACAATTTTACTGATACCCTACTATGATCTATCAATACATAAAAATAAGAATGTCATATATTCATTTGATTATTTAATGTATTTGTGTATGCCCTTCTAAAAGTGATCTGAATCATACATAAATTTTGGTGGCTGTATAGTTGAGGTCAATGTTATCCTTGTTTTACAGTAGGGAAGTAAGGGCTTATAAAGACTGTAAGTCATCTTTGAACGCTTGGTTGTGGGTTCTTCTGTTAACTTAGTACTCTCTTCCTTTGCTTTTAGGAAGGCTATGGCAGGTCAAACAAAGATTCCCTCCCTTCAAGGAAGCTAGAAAGAATTTATAGCAGAATTTCCATTAGCTTGAAAGAGAGATGGCAGAGGAGTATTTGAAATGATTTTCCAAGCTCTATAACACACCGCTCTCTTAAATGTTCCGTATGTGCCATAAGTTTGGTTTTTCTTTGAGTAAACCCTGCTTGCCCTAATTCCAGGGTTTTTTTTTTTTTTTTTTAACCAACTGTCCTATTCATTCACTAAGTTTCCCCAGGTCCAAACAAAAAAACCCACAGTTTTAGTAAAAACACAATTTGAATACTTCTCAATTGGATTGAGGACCAGACTGATTATAAATGCTTATAAATGATATCTCAACTCTTTTTAGGAAATGTAGGGTATACATACAGTCATATGTTGCATAACAACGTTTCAGTCAAGGATAGAATTTACATTTGGTGATAATCCCATAGGATTATATCATATTTTTACTATCCCTTTTCTATGTTTAAATATGTTCACATACATAAATATTTACCATTGTGTTACAGTCACCTACAGCATTCAGTATAATAACATGCCATATAGGTTTGAAACATATAAGCTAGAAACAATAGGCCATACCATATAGCCCAGGTGTCTGTTAAGAGTAGGCTATACCACCTAGGTTTATATAAGTATATTCTATTATATTCCTACAATGATGAAATCACCTAAGGATGCATTTCTCAGACTTATTGTCATAAAGCAAGGCATGATTATATTTGCATAATTTTTATTTTAAAAATAAGAAAAGTAAGGCTTCAGAGTGAGTGGCTCCCAGGAAGAAAGTTTATCTCAATTGCTTTGTTTTTGCATTCATCCTGTTTATTTTCTCTACAAGTTTAGAACTGCACCAGGCGTGTCCCAATATTCAAAGTAAGCCAGAGTTTTCACCGAGGCAGGGAATATTGCCTATTTTTCTCCATAGCTATATCCAAAATATCCAGAAGAGTGCCTAACATATACCATTCTTAGCAAACACTTGTTGAACAAATTATGAAATACATATGTATTTAATCAAACTGACTTCTCTAAGGATATACAACTAGGAAGAGGAAAAGTGATGTCTGAAGTCAAATAGTCTAATCCAAGATGCTGCCCCATCATTAAGTTTTGAAATCAGGTCTAGCATAGCCAGTAAACAAATTTTTCTGTTGCTGAGTTGAGACAGAAAAAACCTTTTTCAAAACTTCACTTAAAACCTTATTAAAATCTCTATTCAAAAACTAAATATCACAGTTGCCAGGTGCTGTGTCTCACACCTAGAATCCTATCACTTTGGGAGGCTGAGGTGGGAGGATTGCTTGAGGCCAGGTATTCAAGACTAGCCCGGGCAATTGCAAGACCCTATCTATATTAAACAAACAAACAAAAAGCCTAAGAAAATATAATTAAAAATATTTAGGTTGGCATAAAAAAATCCACTAAATGTCACATGTAAATTATATCTCAATAAAGTTGTTTGTAAATTGACTTAAAACCCACTACATACCAAATCATACTTACATGTTCATGACAGAATTAATTCTTCCCAGAGAATAATACATTTCTTGAACCAACTATCATTACTGTCATCATTTTCCAATTCTATCACATTCATCAGGGTGTTGTCTAACAACTTGAAGCACTTTTAAATAACTTTATTAAAAATGCAAAGTTAAATAACAAATCATAGAAAGTCAAGGATTCAAATCACACCTGGACCAGATAGCAGGATAAGGTTATGCAATTTATGACTTTGCCACCTGACTGTGTGTAAAATTGTTTAAAAAGATCCCTAAGGTAATCCAATTTTCTTTAAGTACCTCATTAACACTTCCCAGTTGCTTCTAGATTGGATAATTGAGAAATACATGCATATAAGAGTCAAATTGGGCATTGTGATATCCAATTAAGCTAAGAATTTCCCTATTATTGGCAATGTGTTTAACTGATGATGGAGATAGTACTGGGAAAAAAGAATAGAATGGATAATTAGAATAATATAAGACAATTAGGTAGCTGAATTATTTGCACTTTTAGAGGAATTGATAGCAAATTCATGCTGAGCTCCTAAGTCACAATCAAATTCCAGAGTGAATTGATAGCAAATTCATATTGAGCTCCTAAGTCACAATCAAATTCCAGAGGATAAAATGAACACAGACTCTAAGTTACAAGTCTGAAAGAATGAATCAAGGGGATCTTTGGAAGGAGAAGCAGTACTAACACTAATTAAGCACCCAGGGTAAACACAACTCTAATAAGTATATATACTTTATCTCAGTACTCGAAAGGATGATTATGAGGTACACATATCATTATGTCCATTTTTTTATTGAAAAAAAATTGAGGTTCACAAAATTTTTGTAACATGCCTAAGATTTTAAGCAACAAGAAGGTGAAAGTGCTATTTGTAATTGTTAAAAAAACATAGGCATTATTTATGAGAATTTAGGAAGAAGGGCCATGTTTGGAATAGCTAGCTTGGTTTTAAAAGAAAAGAAAATCCCTACCCATGCAATTATATCCTGTAGAAATCCTCCTACAATGCGAAAAGCAGGTTGGAACTATTGTTCTCACCCCCTTTCTCTGTGCTGTAACATACAGGGAGGAAGTCCAGCGGTCACACAGAGCCACAACTTCATGAGCCCTCTCAGATTAGTTTTTACTGCACAGCAAAAATGAACTACTGTTGCATGCAATTATCTCAACACTAGAACTCAAGAAAACCCAGAAAGGTAAAATAAGCTTTATTTTTTGATATTCTTGAATAGATTTTAATTTTTTTTACATAAGTAAAATGAATATCATATTATTAGTAACAAATTACAATTGATCCAAATAATAATGTATAACAACAATGTGTCTGAAATTACGTGCTTAGAGGAGGTTAGGATGCCAGGCAGAAAATTAAGAACCATAGTTTTGCAAATAAACAATTAGATAGTTTGTTTTTCTTTCTTTGATATGAGTGGTAGCTACAAGCATGAAGGATGAAGTCGGACTATTTTACATTGTATTCTCCAATAGGGAGGTGGTAAACATCTTGGCTGAACTACTACAGGTGGGATATGGCTGATTTGGGGGAAATATTCAAATACTCAAATTTTCAATGCCCCAATTCAACAGAAGGACTATCTGATGTCGTGAGGAAAGCAATCCTTCTTGTCTAGCTTTCCAGACTTAGATCACTTAACTTCTTTACTTCACTTTCCTTTATTCACTCAAGCATATGTATGGAGGACCAGTTTTCAGCATTTGGAATAGAATAGTAAATAGGAAAATGTTTTTGCTTTCACAGAGCTTACATTGTAATGGAAGAAGCTGATGAGCCATGAAGCTATAACCATTTACATAAAATAGTAGATAGCAATAAATGCTATGAAAGAAAGTTAAGCTAAAACAGTATAAGAAGACAGGAAGAGAATGGGCTATTGAAGAAAAGGTACCCAAAGAAAGCCTTTCTGAGAAAAGGATATTTGAGTAGAGACCTAAAAAAGTGAAATGCTTTTTTTTCCCCCTTTCACCAGAGATTATGAGCAAATGAGTCAACAGTAATCGTAAGGTTTTTAAACAGAATAAATTTGTATTGTTCAAGAAATAACAAGGTCACTACGGCTAGAACAAGAAAGGGCAGCCAAACTGCAACAACAACAAAAAAAATTGCCGGGTGTTGTGGCAGGTGCCTGTAGTCCCAGCTACTCAGGAGGCTGAGGCAAGAGAATTGCCTAAGCCCAGGAGCTGGAGATTGCTGGTAGCTGTGACACCATAGCCCTCTACTGAGGGGTGACAAAGTGAGACTCTATCTCTAAAAAGAAATAAATAAACAAAAGAGAGAAGATGGTTATTCTGTGTGTGTTGGAAAGCTATCAAAGCTAATATCTCATTAAAATAGATCTTCCTGGCTGCCGGATAGAGACATGACTGGAAAAAGAAAGGAGGGGAAACAGAGAGATAAGTTAGGATTCGATTCCCAAAGTTTAAATGAGAGATAACAAAAATTTGAACTAGCAGGTTGGCCCAAGCAACAATGGTAGCTGTGATGAAAGTACTGGAGTTGGCATACTTTGAATATAGAGCCTATAGGATTTGCTGATGGGCTGGATGTAGGTTCTGAGGAAAACAAGCAAAGATTAGTCCTATGCTTTGGTCTGGGAAGGCTCTAAGTATAAGAGAAATAAAAAATATGTTTTTTACACAATAAGTTTAAAATGACTCTTATATATCCAACCAGAAGTGCTGGATACACAGTTAAGTATTCACATAAAAGATCAGGGAAAAAGGAGAAACTGAAGATACATTTAGAGAGTCATAAGATTATGTAAATTATTTAAGTTATTTAAAGTCATGGAACTGGCTTGATGGAGTGAGTGAGTGTTACTAGAGAAGAGAAGAGGTTCCAAGACTAAGGGTAGGTCAACAGCAAAACTTAGAGCCTGGAAGAGCAGGCAGAGTTTTTGAGAGGGACATTAAGAGTGGCCAGTAATCACTAATGTTGGCAATAAATCAGATTTCACTGTACTAAGCAGCTGAGGAAACGTTTTAATCTTTTTTTCTTTTTTTAACTTTTTGTAGAGATGAGAGTCTTGTTATGTTGTTTAGGCTGATCTTGAACTCCTAGCCTCAAGCAGTCCTCACCTGTGAGCTTGGCTGAGGAACGTTCCAAGAAAGAATAAGTGATCACCTATGTACTGTATTTTGAGAGGTGGAGAAGGATGAGGACTAAGAATTGCCTACTGCATTTTGCGAATTGGACATCATGAGAGAATCATAAAACCTGCTTCCGTGGACTAGCAGAGAGAAAAGTCTGACCAAAGTTAGCTGAGGAAAGAATGAGAGATGAGGAAATATAGAAGCTTGAGCATAGACTACTACTGTGATGAGTTTTGCTAAATGAGGGGAGAAAAAAAGGAGAGGTAAATGAAAAGAAGATAATGATCATATTTACCTGTAAAAAAATTACTTTGAATATCAAACAAGTGAAGAGATACAGAAAATCTTTATGGCCTCAAGACACTGCAAAGATTATGTTACTTTGTGACAGGAAGGGTAGGTAGGGAAAGGAAAGGAGGCATCCTGAACAGCCTCCTTTAAAGCATTTAACCTACCTACTGAATTTTGTATTCTTTGATGTATATGTTTGCTTTACATATATATAACAACACATTTGGTAGGATAAAATAATATGGAAATGTTTTAGTGAATGATCCTTCTACATATATAATGAATAATTACATATTGTGAATTTGGGAGAATCTTCTGAAACTTAGAAAAAATTTAAATAATTTATACTTATTTACTTATAAGTTCATTAGAATCCTGGCTATGAAAATTAATACAATGGTAAAATGATCAGTGGTTGCCAGGGGTTGGAGAACTGGGGTTTGAATAAGCAGATTTTTAAGGTAGTGAAAATACCCTATATGATGTTGTAATGATGAACACATGTCATTAGACATTTGTCCAAAGCCCTAGAATAAACACTGAGAGTGAACCTCTGGTGGGGGATGCTGATAGTGGGGTAAGATATTCATGTCTAGGGACAGGGCTACATGGGAAATCCCTGTACTTTCCTCTTCATTTTGCTTGAACCTGAAACTGATCTAAAAAATAAAATGTAAAAGAGTCAATAAAAGTCTTAAATAATTCATCAGATGTTATTAGAAAATAATTTACTTGAACTGAAATTCTCAAATCTTATATTCAAGGCCATAACATCAAGGTAGATTTAAAATAACATCAGCTCAAAATGTATACATTTGAATAGACTGAAGGAGCTCCAGATGTTGAAGTGAATGTTCTAGAAGTCATAGCTAATAACAAATTCATTTTGAGTTAGAAAAAAATTTAATCCTAAATTAGCTCTGTTCAGTACTTTGGATCATGAAAGACGCTCAATAAATGCTTTCTGAGTGTTGTATGAATGGATGATGCTTGCTTATTGATGGTTAGAGAAAAAGAAATTTTCAAAAACTTAAAATGAAAAAAAAGATCTGCCTCTTAGGGTTGTTGATTTATGGGATTAAATGAGAATATTCATAAAAACTAAAAAAAAAAAAGAAAAAGAAAAAATAAATTTTCATATCTTTATAACCTTTACAATACATCTGCCACATGTCCTATTCTTTCCCATTGGCAGGCCAAAATTTGCTGATCAACCATGCTGGTTTCTGGGCTGGGGCTATGGTTTTAAACACACCCTCAGACTATCTAAGGCAGGTCAATAGATATTGTGAAAAATGTCTAAAAACAAAAAGAAAACCTGACAAATTTTCAATATTTGTTAGGATGAAAACAGAAGATCACCCTTAGTATAAGAATCAGGTGAATTAGTCAATATATCAGGGAATAAATTTATTGTTCCCTTCTAAACTATAATTTTGGGGCTCAGCACCCTAGCTCAGTGAGTAGGGTACAGGCCACATACAACAAAGCTGGAGGGTTTGAGTCTGACCCGAAGCCTGCTAAACAACAATAACAACTGCAACCAAAAAATAGCCAGGTGTTGTGGTGGGCCCCTATAGTCCCAGCTACTTGGGAGGCTGAGGCAAGAGAATTGCTTAAGCCCAAATGGTGGAGGTTGCTGTGAGCTGTGACACCACAGCACTCTACCAAGGGTGACATAGGGAGACTCTGTCTCAAAACAAAAAAAACAAAAAAAAAACAAAACCTATAATTTGGGATTAAAATGCCAATTTATACTAGATATGTAAACATGATTTTAACAGAAAGACTTGTACAATTCATCAGTAAATAATTTCTTTTTATTGTTGGCTACAAAGAACAAGGTTACATTGATTGGTTGTGTTAGATAAAGACCCTCTTGTAATAGTGTTCTGTCCCCAAAAGGTGAACTGCTCCCGGTGTGCCCCCCCCCCCCGCCGCCCTCGGGCGGGCAGCGCGCCCCCCACCCCCAAATCACACTCATGTCACCCCAAAACCCCGCCCAGAAAAAAAAAAATTTTAATCATTTTAATTACTATATTAATTAAAAATAAAAACCCAAAAACCCCCACAATAAAAAAATATATTTAAAAAATTAATATAATAAAATATTAAAAATTAATAATATAAATAAAAAATAAAAAAAATTTAAAAAAAAACAAAGATAAATACCTAAAAACAAAACTGCTAACTCATGAACAATGTGACTCTTCCAACTTCAATAAATATTGATAAATTGATTTGCACAAGTGTAACAATTCCCTCCACCAGCCCTGTGTATGAGATCCCACTTCCTCACTTCTTACCAACTATTGGTGTCTATAGGTATATTAATAATCAATTTTATGTATATGCAGTATAACTATTCATTGGTTTAATTTGTGTTTCCCCAGGAAAGTCTTTTCACCGAGTCTCTGTACAATGGTGCTGAAGTATGAGCAAAAGAAATGAGAAAATAAATAGAAACAAAATAGAAAGTACCAAGGATTGTAAGGAAAAACATAAACTTATCACTTGCAGAAAATAAAACCTAATACTTAGAAAATCAAGAGAATCCACATAATTTACATGTAGTAAGAGAAATTAGCAAATTCACTGACTTATACGACAAATACTCAAAAAATTACTCTTAGCATCTCCATACAAATTAAATACACTAATTTTTAATGTTTATGTTTTTAAATAAATATTTTAATTTTGTTTTAAAAAGTGTAAAAAATAAGGTACATAGGAACAAACAAAATTTGTGCAAGAAGCATACACAGAGAAATATGAAACTATAAGAGACCACCTAAACAAATGGTAACATATATTTTTTTTCCACAGGATAAAAGGTAATCCTCTTCACACGAATACATAATTTGAATGTCACTCTGATTACCACCTGAACAGGATTTTCTTAAAATGTGCCTCTATTACTATAATACTCATGCTGAAGATTAGAATTGATTTAAATTCATTTGTACATTAAAACAAGTCAACAAGCGATAGGTTTTAAAAGGCTAAGATAAGAAATGAAAGCTATAATCATCCTGGAGAAGAACTTGCACCTCAGGTGAGTAGAGAAGTTGTTGATATAGTTGCAACTGGACCTGGAATTTTGGATGAAACTTGAATAGATAGGATGGGGAGAAGGGATCATCGCTGCAAGGTGAAACTGCCTGAAGAAAGCACACACACAATACCTGGCTTGTCCAAGGCTATAGAACCAAACTGTACGGAAAAGGGCAGGGTTAGAGCCCAGGCTCGTTTCACCACACTTAGGCATTCCAGCTTCCAAGCTCTAGCATGAAGAGGCCAAAGTTACCCAGTGTGCAGATAACCAAGGTGGGCAGCAATTTGCGACCTGGAATATACTTCTGGGGCAAACATGCAAAGTTTAAGACATGAAGAATAAAGAGTAAATATTAAAAATATCATATTCCGAACTATAAAGACCCTTAAATACCAGGCATAAGAGTTTGGGTTTCATTATAAAATCAAAAATTAGTAAAACTTCATCTATTGTATAAAATCTTGGCAGAGAACATGTAATACTGATGAAGGGTCCGCAGCACCCTGGTTGTAAACAATGCAATCACATTGTTCCCCCTAAATATATAGGACTATTATTTGTCAATTAAATGTGAATAATTTTTTCAAAGACAGCACATTATCCTCCACAGTATACAATCTATGATATTACCACATGAAAACTCAACAAGTCCCAGCTTTACCTTCTCTGTAGCTAATAAAAGTGTAAATGAGAAAACCTCCATCCAAACTAACAACCTGGACAGCTCTTCTCTGGCTGACATTCGATTGGTGACAAACGCTCATTCAAAATGAGCTCTCAGGAGATATTTTCCCCTTGATTTGCTTTCAAACCGTGCAGGAGGCCGCCTGCTCTAACTGTGAAATGATGGAGTTCAGGTGTTGGTTTATTTTTTCCTTCTGGGTATGTCTTCTTGTTTATTGTCTTCTTCTTTTTTTTTTTTGGTAGAGACAGAGTCTCACTTTATCGCCCTCAGTAGAGTGCTGCGGCGTCACACAGCTCACAGCCACCTCCAACTCCTGGATTTAGGCGATTCTCTTGCCTCAGCCTCCCGAGTAGCTGGGACTATAGGCACCTGCCACAACGCCCGACTGTTTTTCTGTTTTGCAGTTCGGCCGAGGCCGGGTTTGAACCTGCCACCCTCGGTATATGGGGCCGGCGCCCTACTTGATGAGCCACAGGTGCCATCCTATTGTCTTCTTATTTTAGTCATTTTATTTTAAGAAACCTAACTTGGTGACTATGGAATTTCAATATTTCCTTTTGAAAGATTAAAAATAACATATACCATATTGTATTTTATAGATAAAATAAAATTGCATGATTTGTTTTTACCAAAAACATAATGCAATGCCCACTGAGAAGCATTGCTGTGGTTTTACAGCTTTTCATCAAACTTTAGCCAAATTTCTTCAAAGAATATTAGAATCAGTTTTTGACATCATATTCCTTAATATCTACCTGGGAAAGAAAGAATTTGTTAGCATTCTAATTCCTTTTTTTTTTTTTTTTGGGTGGGGAGGGCCTCAGTTATAACTCAACAATGTGAAAATTACCCCTTCTGGCAATACAAACCTTTTTAAGATGGCATTATTTCTCGCAGTATTTCTCACATCGCATTTCATCATGTAAATGAGTTGAAACATCTTTTATATTTATCTGATATAAAAAAAAAATCTTGTCGGAAATGGAAAATTGATATCATCTTGTCATTTTCTACCAGAATATTAAAATGTGAAATACAGAGATAAATGGCCAATTCCCAGGAATTCAATGAATTAAGGCTGTGTTTTAAGGAAACCTTTACCTAGTCATTAAGAAAGGTAATGGCTAAGAAAAGTCAAAACTTTGTGTCTGTACATGATTGCATGGGTGTGTCTGTGACAAGGGAGCGATTTATTTTGCAGATTTCTCTCTTAGTCGACTTCTTGTATTAGTGATATTAACATTACGTGCAAGTAAATGAATCATGTGCCCACTAATTTCCATTCACAAATCAAGACTGCGTATTAGACTTTTTTTTTCATTATTCAGTCTTATAAAGACCACTTACTTGCCATCCTTCAAAAAAATGCTTGCCAAGCAAACATATAGCATTTTAAACAAGAATAAAATTTTAGGTTCAGCGTGAAGCCTCTGCAGAAGACAGTTTTCTTTGCCAGCCTTCCAGGAAGTCATACTAATGGACAAGCAATCCGTGGATGAGGCACATGGGATTATTACCACAGATATCCTGGTTCAAATCTTAATAGGCATCTTTAATCTTCATTAACACTCCACAAATTCTTTTCATTTCTGTTTTGAGCTGTGTCCTGGAATTTAAGGTTTCAATAAAAGGCATTTTAATTACCCACATCTTAAAAGTCTAGTATAATTATCTGATGATATAAAAAGAAGGATAATAAATAAAAGTACATAATAAGATTATAAATTAGGATATGGAAAACTTCAATATTTCTAAGGGCTGCAAGGGAGGATTAATTACTGAGACGAATTCGGTAAGAATTTCTGTTTTATTCCACCGATAGAATCAGTGCTTTTAAAATACTAAATTTGAGCCTCTTTAGATCGGGCATGCACGGACTTGTTAACTTGCCAAAGCCCCAACCACTCCCTGATACTCCCTGCGTAGTGCCGCTTAGTCCCTGACTGAACCCAACACCATTTGATTGCACAACCTCTAATAAGCAGGAGTTCTGCACCTCTATGCAGAGTCTACTAGAGCTCACCTAAATTAAGTGCAGATTCCTGTATAGGCTTTACTAGTAGAACATAAAACTTTTACTTTTATTACTAAAGAAACCCAGAAACCAATTCACTCTCAATAATTTGGATGACACGGAAAAATAAAATAACCTCAGTGACCTCTGCTCCATAATTTGCTGTACTTTTCGCTACACACTCATCATCACACTTTACTCTTTTTAATAATAGTAAGCTTATAGTTCTAAAAAATATATCATATGACAATTCTTTATTATGTCTGGTCTCCAGGATTGAACTGCCATCACCACCAGCCCCAGTTTCTCTGCTTGGAGAATGCTTATTAAGAAACAAATGTCAAGATCACTCTGAAAGAGTCCCTTGACTCTCACAGGCAGACTGAGTCAATGGTTCCTATAAACACCATCAATACTTCTATGGTGTTAGGTTGTAATTATTTGATTGCATGGTTACTTGTTCAGTAGACTTTGAATTCCATCAAAGCAAGACCGTCTCAACCATTTATCTGCCTATGCTATAAAATACAGCATTCAGAAAGAAAATTTTACATGAACACAGGATTCTAACCAAGACTTCATAGTTATGTTAATATAAATATTTTATACATTCACTATTAATAAATAATATCCTTCATTGAGGTATCAATAATACCTCATTCACTGGATTTGTCTTTACATGGTCGTAAGAATAAAATGTATCCTATCATAAGAACTCAGCTAAGGGGCGATGCCTGTGGCTCAAAGGAGTACGGCGCCAGCCCCATATGCTGGAGGTGGCGGGTTTGAACCCAGCTCTGGTCAAAAAAAAGAAAAAAACTGCAAAGAACTCAGCTAGGTAAAACACAACACTCAAAATCCTACAGTAATTTTAGAGATAGATTCGGTTTTCTGTGCCCTTTTAGTTCTTAAATTAACGTGTAGGATTTCATTCCCACCATTATGATGGATTATAAGCACAGCATAAACTCTGAGAGATCAGTACATATCAAAGATGATTTTTATCTTGAAAGTCTTTGCGTGAAGCCAAAAGATTTTGAACTTCCATTCAAATAACTAGATGAGTTGTGTGAGACAGGCTTGGTAAAGCCCAAGGTCCTCACAATCAGGAAAATTTTGCACAGAAAATTAACTATAGGAGAAATAAATCTTCCATTTGGAAAGCTACATCAGATAAACACAACTGTCTAAAACCTGGCCGTGAGTCAAGAGAAAATTAAATTCTCCCCTTAGACTCTCAGCACAGACTAACCTTCACATAGGTTTGCAGCTGGAATTCATGCTACTTACACAGTCTCCAGGTCTGTAAATTCTGAAGTGGAGAATTTAATCTGATGCTAGATTGGGTTGGTCCACTGCCAGATGACTATCAAAAAAATGCAAATTTTCTCTGGTAGAGCTCAACTTCAAAGTAGACCTCAAAGAATTTTCACAGATAAAAATTACAAGAGAAATAAATAACTCATAAATCAGTAAGTTGCAACCTACATTAAAAACCAAGCCATCATCACCAAGAACCAGGAGAAAGTTGCATTGAGATAGAGGTGTGTGTGTGTGTGTGTGTGTGTGTGTGTGTGTGTGTGTGTGTGTCAGAGACAGAGAGAGAGAATAGATAACAAAAAAGTTAAAACAGACAGACATTGGGATTATCATATATTTGTTGAATACATTTAGAGTGATTAAATCCCTAAACATTTGATATTGTCAGGACTCAAGCAGATTTGAAAAATAACCAAATAGAACTTATAAAATAAAAAAAAAATAAGGAAACTTAAAACTTACTTAAAATATCAACTAAAAGCATTAGTTTAAGGGAAAATTAGTGAACTAGAATAAACATCTCAGATAGTATCTAGACTACAGTACAAAGGGTTAAATAGAAGGAAAATATGAAAAAGAAAATGTAAGACATGGAGGAAGTTGGGTTGATTCCACATCTTGGCAACTGTGAATAAACTACAGTATACACACACATAGGATACTACTCAGCCATAAAAAGGATGGGGACCTTACATCTTTTGGTACCTAGATGGAGTTGAAGCACAGTCTTCTTAGTAAAGTATCACAAGAATGGAAAAGCATGTATCCAGTGTACTCAATACCAATATGAAACCAATGGATAACTACACACCCACACAAAAGAGAAAAATACAATTAAATCCAAATGGTGGGGTAAGGGAAAAGAGAAAGTGAGTGGGGGAGCGGGGTTAGTAAGCTCTCAGCTAGGGGCACAGTGTAAAGATATACAGCTCACTCCCTGGGTGAAGGGCTCAACTACAATTTGAACTTTACCTAACAAACAACATAAGCAATGTCACCTAATCATTTGTACCCTCATATTAATCTCTCAGGAATTTAAAAAAAAGACATGGAGGTAGTAGAAGAAAGTCTAATATATGTATAACTGTAGGTCAAGAAATCACTGATTATTGGTGTGAACCTAAAATTGCTCTTAAAAAGTACAGTCAAAAAAAGCAACCAATAAAGAAAAAGTAGAGAAAATGCTGTTTAAAGAAATACACTAATGCCAAAGAAATTTCCCAGATAAGGGTTGATTCAATCCTCAGATCCAGAAAGTTCAATGAATCCCTGAGCAGACTAAATAAAAATACATACATACTTAAACACGCCCTATTAAAATAAAGATTATTAAAAGGAATGGGAAAATCTTAAAATCAGCTAAAGAGAAAACACAGAAAACAAAGGAAAAAAGGGGGTTATTAAAATAATTGCTGGTTTCCAAACAATAATAGAAACCAAAAAAGAATGGTTCTCTAGGTTTACTGAGAAAAAACAATTGTACACATTCTAGTCATATATTTCATTCATTTTATATACAATTGTATACATTCTATTCATATATTTCAAGTCATTTTTAATCAAGTAATAATTGAGAAAATATGTTACAAAAAAGGCTCTCACTAAAGGAAATTTGCAGGTGCATTCTTCAAGCCAAAGAAAAATTATCCCAGGTGTAAGATTTAGGATGTAAAAAAGAATGGTAAGAACAATGGCAAATATGTGGGTAAATCATTTATTGTATAAATTAGCAATAAAAATGACTGAGTGTCTGCCTGTGGTGGGAGGTAAAGAAATATGAAAACTGTAACACTCAAGTCGTATTTGATTCCTGAAATCATAAGAGATACAAGATATAATACACAAGATAACAAACATTACAGGTATGAATTATTACGATTTTAATAGTTTTTTCCTTTCTTAATAGGGGCACGCTTTTTTGGCACTTTCTGCATATTTACTGGTCACAGACTGGAAGTGGATCATCACAGAGGGCTCGACACTGTCTTCACATGGGCTTGGCCATGGTGGGGAAAGAGGAGGGGCCGGTCTTGCCGGCTCAGCTGTGGCAAAGGTGGGAGAGGTGGAGAAGGTGGAAAGTGGAGGCCAGAGAGACAGGGACACTTGGTATAAATTTACTGAAAAAAACTCTACTTATAGTGGACCCACATAGTTCAAAAGTCAGGTGTATTATTATACACTCTTACTGCTATGATGTCTTCCAATAACATTTTACTAACAAGACTTTACAAGGGAGACCTCAGCTTCCACTGAGTAGTTCCATGATAAAGCATGCTGAAGTAGATTTCTCTTGGGTCTCGCCCATCCCAGATATTTATTCAGCAAAACACACAACTACTACATTTATTTTGTCAAGAGAAATTATTGTGGAAGATTAAAATGGAGCATCTGAAATACTGGCATCGGAAGCAGGTAATATTCTTTAGATACAACAGCTTTTATAGAATGAGCAGCTGAGATTTGGGAAGCCTTGGCTAAGTTCTTTCCAAGGATCTTCACACTTGTCCCTACACTTGTTTATTGGTAGACTCCCAGCTTGATGCCCTCATGGAAGTTCAGCACATCTCATTTTATGCAGCCTTTACACCTTGGCAAATGTCAGGCACGTAAGACTCTTCCTGACTGGCATTTGTAGCAAGTAGAAGATAAGTTACAATAACTCAGACTGACTAAATTCCCCAATACCATCTGTGCTGCTGCAGCACACAGAGATGCCATCATCTTTTAAAAAAAGAAATGTGACTGGCAATGGTGTGTCTTGAGTCATGAAATGTGTGAGCTGGTCACCCAAATAAGTAGGAGAGAAAAAAAAAATCACATGAAGCTTTCATAATTCTGAGCTATTTTCATTTGATGTCATTCCACAAATCATAGGGAGCTGGTGCTATAAAGCTAAATACACAGCATATAAATAGATAATAGAAAAGTTTTGTGGTTTTCTGTAGTAGTTGCAATGTGGGAACTGCCGCGCAACATTTCTTTTACATTTTAAGCATTTCGAAAACCTAAAATCAGTTTCTGTCAATGTTTCTGTCTGTATTGACCCTATTAACAAGTGCCTTTCAAGTTTCTACATACTTTTTTACTGGTATACAAGCTCAGGGGAAATGAAATATGCCGAGTTCAATCCTATCTTCCAACATTCTCTCCCAAGGGTCCCTATCGTGTCTGCACAAATTTATGATCCACCTATCACAGGATGACTATCAATGCATACATTGGATTAGGGTCTGGCTATATAAACAGAGGAAACTATATTTTATAGCGCTTGTGGTGAAAGTTCTCTCAAGCTCTTAACTATTTGACAGCTGATTTGGGGGTAGTGGGATAAAGTGAAAACAAAGACAAAGTAAGAAGAGCAATAATTTTGTACTTTCAGAGGTAATCTCAAAACAAGTTTTAAACAAACACCAGTGATAAGGAAGACAGAGAAAAGTCAACTTGCAATCACCAGGAAAATGAGTTCAGTCCTATCAGGATTGTACTCAGATGGCAGCCCGAGCAGTTCGTACAGATTTCCTTCAAAATAGGAGTTCACGGCCAAGTGACTCTGGAGAAATGAAGGCAGCAGGTCTTTATGTTGAGACGCCATTATATATAATTCGTAGGTACAAGTCTGTGTCCTGTATGTGCCCACTGATGACAGAAAATAAAAGGCTTGCTAAATCTGCAGGTGACCCAAACTTGAGAGAGTGCTTAGCAAGAGAAAAGACAGGAGATCAATTAATGACCACACAGTAGCTTAAGCTGGAAGGGAGGCAAAGCACGGTTCAGTAATGACGAGGTTAGGAAAACACAGGACACTGGAGAGAGAGCTCTAGATAAAGTTTCCTATCTCACAATAAGCCTCCTATATGTGCATCATTTACACAAGAGAACAATGGAAAATTTGAAAGAAACAGAACTACTTATACTGATGTGGTATTAAGAGACACAACTCCTTTAAGCCTCATCTTTAACGATCTCTACCTGGAAAGCTTGGGAGACAAAATGATCAATGATCAACGATCTATAAAAGCATTTAACATTGTCTTAGCCCCTTTATATTGCTATTAAGGAAATACACAAGGCTCGGTAATTTATAAAGAAAAGAGGTTCATCTAACTCACAGCTCTACAGCCTGTACAAGGAGCATGGCAGCAGCTTCTTCCTCCAGGGAGACCCTCAAGAAGCCTCCACTCACGGCCAAAGGGGAAGGGGAGTAGCATGGTATGAAAAGAGGAAGGAAACAAGAGAGAGGAGGAGGTTCCAGGCTTTTTTTTAACAGAAAGGCATGGGCTATTCATAAGGAATCCATCCGAGTGACCCAAAGCCTCCCACCAGGCCCCACCCCCAACAGTGGGGATCAAGTTTCCACCTGTAGTTTGGAAAGGACAAATATTCCAACTCTGTCAGCTAGTATCCTGAACACAATTAAAACTCAAATTGTAGACTTGACAGCTGTAGTTCAGCGGCTAGGGCACCAGCCATATACACCAGAGCTGGTGGGTTCAAACCCAGCCAGGGCCTGCCAAACAACAATGACAACTACAACTAAAAAATAGCTGGGCGTTGTGGCAGGTACCTGTAGTCCCAGCTACTTAGGAGGCTGAAGCAAGAGAATTGCTTAAGCCCAAGAGTTTGAGGTTGCTGTGAGCTGTAACGCCACAGCACTCTACCCAGGGTGACATAGTGAGACTCTGTCTCAAAACAAAAAAGAAAAAAAAACTCAAATTATAGCTACATATATCCCTCCCACGTAACTCTAACTCCCTATTTAACTTCATAGCCTTCCATTTCCATAAAATATTTTGGCTTGCGAGGTACGGTGGCCCACACCTGTAATCACAAGACTCTAGGAAGCTGAGGCAGGTGGATAGTTTGTGCTCAGGAGTTCAAAATCAGCCTTAGCAAGAGCTAAGACCCAGTCTCTAAAAATAGCCAGGTATTGTGGCAGGCACCTGTAGTCCTGGCTACTCAGGAGGCTGAGGCAAAAGGATCGCTTGAGCCCTGGAGTCTGAGGTTGCTACAAGCTATGACATCACAGCACTCTACTGAAGGCAACAAAGTGAAAGTCTATTTCAAAAGCTATATATATATTGGGTTCTCTAAGTGCATGTAGAATTATTTTAATATTATCAGATCCAAATAAGTTCATCATAGTATTTTCCTATATAGCAGCTAGTGTATTTATAATCCAGAGGATGGTATACTTAAAACCAAGACTCTGTAGGGTCTCAACTATTCCATATAAATCAATTAAGTTCAAGAAACATTGACTGTGAATCCAACATGATCTAAGAATGATCCTAAACAACTCTGATGGTTGTTTACAGTAGTCATTCTCCCTTCTTCCTCATGAACAGAGTTTTGTTAGGGACAACAATGTGCCTAGCTAAAAAACAAAACAAAACAAAATCACTATATTTTCTTACTTGCCTTAAAGCTAGGGATAATTCTAGTAACAAGAATAAAGTATGTGGAACTCAGAGGGCCTGTTCTCCAGTTTTTTTTTTGGATCGACCCTTCTGCTTTTTGTCCTCAGTCCTTGACCTTCCTCTTTCCTAAACTGTGTCCATCGCGGCTGGCATTTTTTGGTTATGAATGAAAGACCAAAAAATTCACAGAAACCTAGGCCTTGACATCAACCAGCAACTATCCACTCAGGACTTCATTATCATTCAACAAAATAAACCCTTTGCTTTTGTTTCTGTGTTGCGTGCCAAATTCAATTTCTACTATATAGACACCCTTCTCTAGCAGCTCTTTCATCCTTCTATTTCCTTGGGCCCATTCATCTAAACACCAAGACCATAGTTTAATAATGTCAGTTGGTTAACATTTATGTTTGAGTAACATCATGTAATCAACTGGCCTCCAATGTGATGGAAAGCAATCAAAAGTCTCCACGTGATAGAAAAGTATTTAAAATGTGGGCAAGTCATTCCTTAGAGAAAAGGAACTTGAGAAGCTGAACTTTGAATAAGACTTCACACCACAGTGACAGAGATGCTTAACTGACAGCATCTCTGAGTTAGGAGATTGAACTCTATGCTGCAAATGAGAATTAAAATTACATTATCACTTAAAGGCATTTCATAGGGAAACTTTAAACTTTATAAACCTTCAGTTTACCTATTTCCCTGGAAACATTTTCCCTTAGACAGATTGGATTAAGTGGCAGGGAGGCTTTATTGATGTCAAGTCTACTTAACTCATTTGAAACAGGTCACGGATTCAAGTTGCATTTGTATTTTGGCAACACCTTGTCATAAATAGAATCCAAAGGACCTTATTTACACAATTTACTTTTGAAGTCCATAGAAATTAGCAGGAGATTTACTTATGTTTCTCTTAGTGTTCAGTAATGAATAAAGAAAAGTTACCAATGTTTAGTTTATTAATTTGTTAATTGGGTAAGTCTGTAGTCCATCTACCAAAACTCAAGCTCTGAAATATAACAGGAATAAAATCTGTACCATTGGTTCATAAACCAAAAAATGAAGCTGTAATTTTCAAAACCTATTTTCGAATTTTCAAATCTTCTAACCTTGAGTTGGGGGGAGTAATCAGCAAAGCTTTGCTAGTCTCTTTAATAAGAATGAAACCATACATATATTTTGAAATTATTCCCTAAATCACTGAAGAGATTACATTTTTAGATATACTTCAAATAGAAGAAAGGAAGTAGCCATGCATTTTTAGTTAATAGCAAAAACAAAGTAACTGCCCACTTCCTCTTTTTTTTGGCATTGGGTGTAACTCTGTTTTTTTCCCACCAGGAGGGCCTGGTGCTCTGAAATCCAAAGCCAGGGGTTGTCATGGTTATGACACTTCCCATGACACTTATTCAAAAAAACCAAATCTGGCTTTTAAGCATTGGAATCAGGGTCTTGTGAAAAGAGGAAACCTTAGCAAGGCTTTGGCCAACAAAGTTACTTTGATTTTTTTTTCCAAAAAAATCTTCTGAGAGGCTTTATCCAAGAATGGATCTGGGTAGTTACACTTCAAAGGCAAAGAGCATCTAAGAGGCATTTTATTAACAGCAGGGTTATCTTCTGTAGATTTTATTTTAGTCCCTTGAGACTTTGAATATAATCAAGTTACAGAGTCAATACTGAACAAAATTTAATTTTGTCTTGTCATAATCAGACTCAACTTATGCAATAGGAATGATAAAAACTGCTTTTAAAAACACTTGGAGATATGGGGTAAAAATATGACCTTGACAGAAGCAGTGAGGGCAGCTATAGATCTGCATAACACCCTCCAGAAATAGTTCTAAGATGAGTTCTAAGGTGCAAAACAAGGTGGGTCTTGTTTTGGTTTTTGTTTTTCTCCTAATAAATTTCCTTACATTCAGGTAGAATTTAAGATATATTCTACTGATGGCTTTGGGAACAGCCAGTAGGTCATTGCATTCAGAATCCTTATGGACTCAACTCAAGCGATTTAAGATTATATTAGTAAGTAAGTAAAATATAGATTAGTGTGGGGGAAGCACAGTAAGAAGACACAGGGCCAGTCTTTACTCAAAATCAGCTGTGTTTACTCAGACAAAGCACCTGTGATTCTCTTAAATTCAGCTTCTAATAACTGTGGAATAGAAGGCTTAATGAACACAAAAGAACTCAACCATCTAAAAGGTCATTTACATACATGTATATGGTGACTATTTTCCATGGTATCAGCTGTCACCAAACTGCCATTGCTTCCAGAGTTTTTTACAATGGCAAATTCCAAGTCTACTCAGAAAGATACTGGCATACTAAAACATCTATATATTTTAAAGCTTTACAAGTCATTGTGTAGTTCAGCCAAGTTTGTAAGCCTCACAATTACATTATGAGTTATTGAGAACAGGAAATGGTGTTTGATCATCTTTGAATCCCCTGTACCTAGCACAGGTGTCTGTCTGAGAG
>CAUYRH010084096.1:0-20542 GCA_963574655.1 Perodicticus potto
AGGAATATTATCCAGCCTTAAAAGAAGATGGAGACTTTACCTCTTTCATGTTTACATGGATGGAGCTGGAACATATTCTTCTTAGCAAAGTATCTTGAGAATGGAAGAAAAAGTATCCAATGTACTCAGCCCTACTATGAAACCAATTTATAAACACCCACACTTCCATATGAATGCTATAACTCAACTACAGCCCAAGATGAAAGGGAAAGAGGAGAGGGAGGGGGGGAGGGGGAGGATGGGTGGAGGGAGGATAATTGGTGAGACCACACCTATGGTGCATTTTATAAGGGTGATGTTAAATCTACTAAGTGTAGAATATAAATGTCTTAACACAATAACTAAGAAAATGCAGTGAGGGCTATGTTAGTTTCATGCAAGTATTTCAAATTATATATAAAACCAGCACATTGTACCCCATAATTGCATTAATGTACACAGCTATGATTTAATAAAAAAAAAAAGAAAAAGAAAAGAAAAGAAATAACTGAAGATATTAACAAATGGAAAAATGTACCATCCTTGTGGCTGGGAAGAATCAACATTGTTAAAATGTCCATACTACCCAAAGCAATCTACAGATTTAATGTAATCCCTATCAAAGGAACAATGTCATACTTTACAAAACTTTAAAAAAATATTACTTTATTTTATATGGAATTGGAAAACCCTTGAATAGACAATATATTACTTAGAAATAAAAATAAATCAGGAGGCATCATGTTAACAGACTTCAGATTATACTCTAAATCTGTAGTGATCAAAATAGCATGGCACTGGCACAAAAATAGAGATGTAGATATGGAACAGAATAGAGAACCAAAAGATGAACCCAAGCACATATCATCATTTGATCTTTGATAAGCCTAACAAAAGCATTCATTAGGGGAAAGATTCCCTATTTAACAAACAGTGCTGGGTGAACTGGCTAGTGACCCATAGAAGACTGAAACTGGACCCACATCTTTTATCCCTAATAAAAATTAATTCTCACTGGACAATAGATTTAAACTTAAGACATGAAACTCTAAGATATTGGCCTGGGAAAATATTTTATGAGGAGGACCCCCCCCCACCCCCGGCAATTGAAGCAACACCCAAAATATATTACTGGGCTGTGATCAAGCTAAAAAGCTGATAGCTAAGGGTCCTGTAAGTAAAGCAACCAAGACAGCCTTTAGAATGGGAGAAAAATTTTGTAGGTTATGCTTCTAACAAAGGTCTGATAACTACAATTCACAGAGAACTCAAAGTAATCCATAAGAAAAGAACAAACAATCCCATTTCTTTGTGGGCAAGAGACTTGAACAGAAACTTTTCTGAAGATGACAGTTGCATGGCCTACAAACATATGAAAAAATGCTCATCATCTTTAATCATTGGAGAAATGCAAATCAAAACCACCCTGAGCTGTCACCTAACTCCAGTAAGGTTAGCCCACATCACAAAATCCCAAAATTGCAGACATTGGTGTGGATGTGGAGAGAAAGGAACACTTCTACACTGCTGGTGGGACAGCAAACTAATACAGTCTTTTCAGAAAGAATTATGGAGAATTCACAAGGAACTAAAAGTTGACCTACCATTAGATCCTGCCATTAGATACCTATCATTACTAGGTATCTACCCAGATGAACAAAAATCATTTTGCAACAAGGACATTTGCACCAAAATGTTTATTGCAGCCCAATTCACAATAGCAAAGTCATAGAAGCAGCCTAAATGCCCATCAACCCAGGAATGGATAAACAAATTGTGGTATATGTATATCACAGAATATTATGCAGCCGTAAAAACAAGGGAGACTTTACACTTTTTATGTTTACCTGGATGGAGCTGGAACATATTCTTCCTAGTAAAGTATCTCAAGAATGAAAGAAAAAGTATCTAATGTACTCAATACTATTATGAAACCAACATATAAACACTTACACATTCAAATGAATGACAAAACACAAATATAGTCCATAAAGAAAGAAGGGAGAGGAGGGAGGGGAAGGGGTGGGGGAAGGTCAGCAGAGGGACGGTATTTGGTAGGATCTCACCTAATGTGCACAATTCAAGGGTACATTTCAAAACAACTAAGAGTATATCATAAATGTCTTACCACAAAAAATAAATATGTGAGGTGATGGTTATGTTAATTAGTTTGATTTAAGCATTCCACATTGTATATCAAATCATCACATTGTACCCCGTAAATGTATACAGTTATGATTTAATAAAAATTAAGTTAAAAAAACTTGGAAGCAACCCCAATGTCCTTCAGTAAGTGAATGGACAAATAAACTAGTATAACCAGACAATGGAATATTATTCAGCATTAAAAAACAATGAACTATTAAACCATAAAAAGGCATGATGAAGGAGCCTTAAATGTGTATTACTAAATGAAAGAAGCTAGTCTGAAAAGGCTACATATTGTATGATTCCAGCTATAAGACATTATGGAAAAGGCAAAATTGGACACTATTTAGGAAAATAAAGAACCACAAACAGTGGTTGCCAGGAAGGAGGGCTGAATAGATGGAACACTGAGGATTTGTGTGGCAGTGAAATGTGGCAGAATATGAACCCCAAAATATGCCACTGTGGTATAAAGATTATTTACAGTAAAAACTTAAGAAATATGCAAGAAGGGCATTCTAAACTCCCTTTTCTCCTGAAAACAGGAGATAAAAATTGCCATGTGAAAGATGCTCTCCCTGTACCAAGAAAAAAGAAATATTCTTTGATGGGAAGTCATTGCTGAAAGAATTCTATACAAACAGATCTTGTTAAAATAATTCTTGTCTGCCTTTAGTCTCCCTACATAATTTATTTTCCACAACTGCCTATCTTTGTTCAATCTTATATAAAAGCATTTAGGTTTTGCCACTTCAGGCCTTCATTTGCTTATGAGGGCTCCTGTGTCATGTGAAACTTATAATAAATTTGTATGCTTTTCTCCTGTTGATCTGTCTTATGTCAATTTAATTGTCAAGATAAAAATTTAAAAAACCCTAAGATGTAGAGGTAAAATGTTGCTTCCTCTAAAATGCTAGGAAGGTAGATCCATGTTATTACACACTTGTCCAATCCCATAGAATGTACAACACCAAGAGTGAACCCTGATGCAAACCATGGATGGTGGATGGCTATGCGTCAATGGAGGCACATCGGTTTGTTTTCTTTTTAAAGACCTGGGTTTATTCATTCATTTATTTATTTTTTATTATTATCATTATTATTTTTTTTGGCAGTTTTTGGCCAGGGCCGGGTTTGAACCCGCCACCTCTGGAGATCAGCACCCTACTCCTTGAGCCACAGGTGCTGCCCCAAGCTCATCAGTTTTAACAATGTACCCCTGTGAATGTTGATAATGGGGGAGGATTTACGTGTGGGGAGACAGGAGATAAATGGGAAATCTGTATCTTCCTCTTAATTTTACAGTTTTTTTTAAAAAAAGAAAATGAAATCAGCATATTCATATTCCCTTTTCTCCTTATGGTTACCCTTCAGGAAGTTTCTATCCATTTCAAAGCCAAAAGATGATGTTTTTATCACTCAAGCCACAGAAGCACTTTACGATGTCCCTTCCTTGCTCTGTACTGCTGGCTACTCCAATTCCTTGGTCAAACCCAAACTGAGCCCTTGTGACAGCTATTCATGGGACAGTATAGAAGCCCCTTGTTCTCCCCGCCCCATGAAGGTGCACCACCAGGCTAACGGAACCGACCTAGCAGCAGAGCCTCGGGAGGACTGGGAAGCAGACCAAGCGTGTGGCTAAGATGCCATCCTCTTCACAGTTAACCAGAGGATCATTTTAAGAGTTCATGCCTCAGAATTTGTTCTTTCTGGATTGTCATTTTGTTTTCCTGCCACCCACGCTGAAAGAAAGTCTCTTTTGCTTGTCCTCGCAGTTCCCAAGCCTAATAATAATCACGGTTTCCAGTTTCTTGCCTCAAGTTTCTGTTGGCATAAATAATGCAGGTGCACAAAAATAAAATGTAGCTATGCCGGCTTTTGCTTTTTTAGCCAAGCAGCTACTGAAAAAAAAAAAAAAGGAAAAAGACTGAATTGATAGAAGGATGCATTTTACTGTCCAGCTGCCAAGAAGGCATCGCCAACAATGAGGATTTCAGAATAATAACCCTAAAGAGAGGAGTTCAGAGCATCCCATTCACTGTCCAGCAGCCTGAAAGATGCTTTGTTCCCAACAGGTCAGGTGGAAGACTCCTCCCATGAATGCAGCATTCTGAGGAAACGCTAAGCCATTCATTTTTTAAAGACCATCTGACACTAGAAATTTTAAACATGATTTGGTTCTCAAGGAGCAATACTATATCCTCACAGGTGTGGAATAATCAGACATCTAAGAGCAGCAGTTTCTCCCAAAGCAGCTGCGGAAAGGATAAAGATACAGTCAGCCCATTTTAAATCTGTATGGTGGACCCCTCAGTTTAATATTCTCATTCTGAGCACTAGGGGTAGGGTGGTGAAATCAAGCGCTCCAGCTGCTCAGAAGACGAGGTCCTGGTAAGAGGTGTTTGGACATAGGAATACATTCGTTAAAACGTCAACATTTAAAAATTATAAAACATTAGAAAAATTTCCCCCATTCCATTATCAGGCATGGGGCCTTTCTTCTATTTCTGTCAGCCTCTCTTCTAATCTTTCATGTGACAAAGAAAAAAATAAACATAGTTACAATAATAACATTTAGGTAGTGATTTCCTTGGCTTGTTTTGCACTTGGCACTGTGCTGAGTGCTTCGTTCAGTTCAAATGGTCTCGTTTGATCTTCACAGTAGTGCCATGAGGTAAGCATCATTATTACAGACAAGAGAACACTGAATCTTAGGGTCATGCCTGATACTTGCTGGAGATGGCTGACTTCATAGATGGAGCTGGAAAGGTCATGCAAGAGCAAGTACTCAAATCCAGAACTTTGAGAAGCCAGGTCTTCCTCTTTTTTCACTCAATGTAGGCTAATAAATACCCTGGAGAAGCCTTCAAAGCCTCTGTATTTATCCTTTTCATATCCCTTTCAACTGCCACCCAGTTTCCAATGAACTGATATGCCATGGTATGTTTCACCATTTTCTGAGCACTGTAGAGTTCAAGTGTTCTAGATGTTCCCTATTATAAATGACAACTCTTAGTTTAATATGTGCCAGATTATAGTTTGATATCATTTGGATTTTTATTTCTAGAACCACTATAGAGGTCTTACATTTAAAAAATATATTTGTTTGCCATTTGTATTTGCTTGTCTATAAATTGTATTATGGCTGCTGCTCCTTTATTTATTGAAACAAAAATTTTAATCCTTCACCAGACATAGCTTTGCACATTCAAAACTGAAATCATTCTCTCAATTCCCAGTTTATCCCAGTGAGGTGGTGATGACGACGATTACTACATGGATATCAGCTCTCTGGTGGTCTCTACCCAAATCCTTCCCACCCCATGGGGTTTGCCAGAATGTTTTGTTACAGACAATGCCAGGCCATTTTTGACACTTGTCAACCATATACATCTGTATTTATTTCTTAATTGGATTTTGGATGTTAAAGAAAGAATGAACCTCTTTGCAGTTATACTGTCCTGATGCTTCACATAAGTCATGCTAAGTCATGCCTCTTGAGATGAAGAGCAGCAGTGCCCTCGTTACAGAGTAAAGTGGAATGGGGAGAACCCACTGTCCAGCTGCAAACACAAAGTTGTGAGCAGAGGAATGGACAAGCTGGCTGGCATTCCATGAGGTTTTCAGAAAACTGAGGCTGAGGCCATGATACCTTCTAAACCTGGGGATGAAACAGTGCCAAAAATCACTCTCCCTTTCAACTTTTTGTTTTGCTGAACCCTTTTTATTACCTAGATTTTAAAATTAGGTATCTGTTACTAGCAATAAGAAGTATTTTACCTGATGTTCCCCTTAATAACTATGAAGGTAAATGTTTTGATTTATTTGTTATTAAGAGGGACGTAATAATAGAATAGGCCATATAGAAGATAATTCCTCCACCTTTCACTTACTGAGCTCCAGTAATTTTATACACTTATAATTGCAATCCTGCTTTAATGAAAATATGGCATCAAGACTTAAGGTGCATTTGAAGTATTTAGAAGTTAGAGATTAATTAGCTTTAACATTGTAAAACCAGGGACTTTCCCCTATTTTGTTCACTCTGTATTCACAGCATTGAATAGCACCTGGAACACAGTAGGTACTCAAACTATATTTATTTGTTAAATGAATGAATGAATGGATAGACGAATGAATAAATACTCATTTTTGAGGGTGGAGACTTCCAAAACAAGAAGATTTATGATCTGAATTCAGAGAAATGTGAACTAGAGTCTTACAGCAAAAACTAAAGGAAAGCCAGTATTGCCATTTGTATTTGCTTGTCTATAAATTGTATTATGGCTGCCGCTCCTTTATTTATTGAAACAAAAATTTTAATCCTTCACCAGACATAGCTTTGCACATTCCAAAACTGAAATCATTCTCTCAATTCCCAGTTTATCCCTGTGAGGTGGTGATGACGACGACGATGATGACTATGGTAGTTTACTACTACATAAACTACCATGTCATTGATATTGGTTTAGGTTTTCTGAAAATTGATATCCACTCTGTACAGTTTTTGCCATTCTTTTCCTCCTAGGGTTGCTTCTGTAACCCCTACAAGTTCCATTCCCCAGAATCCTGCCAGCTGACTTCCGATTAGAACCAAGCAGCCAGAAACATGGAGGGTGTCAGGAAGGGGACGTGGGGAGAAGCTATTCTTCTCTCCGCTCCCAGCAGTGGCAGTCAGCTCTGCCAGTGGCAGCAGCAGGCAGGTCTGGGCTCCAGTGATGGGGGCTGTTCCAGCACTAGCAGTAGATTTCAGTAACTATGGGTTTCTACAGCCTCTGCAGTTCCAGGGATCGAATCAGAAGGTCCAAAATCAGATGCAGACTCTAACACTTCCAGTGAGCATATGCCGGGGTGCTGGGGCACCCCTCTGCCTTGTTCTTCCAGTGGGAATAGCTTTACATTTCAATTTTCTAAGTTGTCCACCCCCCCTTTTTGTTTTGGTTTCTTCAGCTCTTACTTTTACAACCGGTCCCCTGTTTGAAATCTCTGTTGTTTGACAGACTGTCATGGTTTATATTTTCCTGATCAGACCCTTACTGATATAATAAATCAAGAAATGAATGAGAAATCCTTTTTAGGTGACCAGAATCATATTCAACCCAAACAAAACCCATAAAATGCAGCCTAACTGTTTTTATAAGCCTTGTCAAGATATAAAAATGTCCTCTGATAGTTTGCATTTATGTAGAGTTCAAAAGTTTTCTGATGACAAATGGCATATCCTCGTAGAAAGCCAGAATAATTTGGCAAGTAGTCACAAGTTTCAGAAAATTAAAAATATAGTGAACATGGAGAATGTAAAATTCTTTTATTTTTTTCCCCCTGTAGTTAGCAAGGCCATGACATTTTCCACCTCATCAAAAGAGAAGAAAAAAATGAAATTAGAACTGGAAGAATAACTAGGTCCTGGAACCTCTGGTTAAAAGGTTGCAATTCTAAGAGGCACCAGTATAAAAGACAAGAAGCATCCTTCTTTGTTCAAGTCTCAGTTTCTGAATATGAGGCCTCCCCACCAGTGAACATCACTCCAACCAACAGCCTGAGTTTGGCCTGTTGTGTAATTTAACAGAACTCTTTAGGACAAAGGTTTTAAAACAATATTTTTGGACAATCCTGGCAAAACTTTGAGAATATAAAAATGTAAAAACCATTAGCTTCCAGTCTTCTTAGTGTCAATAGCATGGAAAAATCATCTCTAAAGTAGAGAAAAATCATCTCTAAAGATGCTGTTCTTAACACAATAATCAAGTAAATGAGGCGAAAGCTATGTCGATTGGTTTGACGTAAGCACGTCAGATTGTATAATAAAAACAACACATTGTACCCCACATATGCATAAACGTATTCATGATCTATGTGTATATGACTTAATTAAAAAAAGAAGGAAAGAAAAGAAACAGCACACCAAGTTGTTCTTTTCTTCTTTTGTTTACAACGAAATAAAATTCTGACAAAATACATTACACTCACACACAATTTTAGCTGCTTAACTCTTTAATTTCTTAGGAGCAGGCAGTTTGTTTTCCTTTTTTTTTTTTTTTTTTTTGGCAGTTTTTGCTCGGGGCCGGGTTTGAACCCACCACCTGTGGTATATGGGGCCAGTGGCCTACTCCTTGAGCCACAGGTACTGCCCTTGGAGCAGGCAGTTTCTTATCTGACTTAGTGCCCAAAGGGTTTGGAATTCTTCCTGGAATATAATAAATTCTTGAAAACTATTCAAATAAAGCTGAATTCACGAAGTCATTTCACATTCAAACAGAGGTCTTTAGAAAATCAATTATTTAACTACAAAAAGTATTATTTGCTTGCTTATGGACTGCCCTTTATAGTTTCCCCATAAAAATTGCATTAAAAATGCTAAATTGTACACATGACATTGTTTCACAAGATATAAAAGTTAGAACTATTTTTAGTGAATCTTGCAACAGATAGTCTAGTATCACTTTTAATTTTTTTTTTTTTTTCCTTGCAGTTTTTGGTTGGGGCCACATTTGAACCCGCCACCTCTGGTATATGGGGCCAGCGCCCTACTCCTTTGAGCCACAGGTTCTGTCCACACTTTTAATTTCTTTTACATTCTAAATTCTTAGGATTATTCAGAGATAATCTATTATTTAGCCTTTTCAAAAAAAAAAAAGCCATTAATGTATTTCTCTGCTTGCTGATTACTTCAACAAATTCCTGAAGAAAGTGAAATTGAACCACAAACTTTTCTTCAGTCCACAATTAATTCTGAAGATATAACAACAGGTTATGTTCTCAGTAAAAGAGCATTTTGGGGAATGAATTTGAAATTTGAATTTATGTATTAAATTGCTTATTGCAAAATAAGGGAAATTCATTTTGGCAAACATGAAGGATAAAAATCACCACAATGACTAACAATGTTCTAGCCAAAGTCATTGAAAAGCCTGCTAATTTATTGCTAATATAAATCTTTACATGAAGTTGATTATTTCTCTAGTCTTAATACAGAAGGCTTTGATGCGTATTTAATATATTATTTTGCACATTTCTAACATGCATTGATTTATTTATTAAAAATTGAAGAAGAGAGGCAATTTAGCACAGAAGTAATTATAAATGCGACTGATTGGGAGGTAGAGTTCAATTAGTTATATTCTTCCAAATCTGAGTTCTATTTCTTGCTTCTCCAGAAGTAACTAGAGGCCAAATATCGTACTTACTCATTGCTCTTTTCACATTTTTATGTTTCTGTTTCTTGAAGAAATTGACTACACTGGCTTCCCACACTCTGAAACATTTTCTGCCATATGTAATTAGAACTGATGATATCACACAACAGAAATAGTATTTCATTGAGACCAGATAACCCTAGTTTTGTGTCATAACTTTACCATTGCCTAGGGAAAAAACATCATTTAATTTGGCCATCTTTGAGTTTCTGCAGTTGTAAAATGGTGATGTATTTTTAGAGTTGCCTGAAAATCTGTGGTGGTCTGATATAAAGGCTAGCACAAAAACTAGAAAACTCTTCCTTCTTCCAATGCTTTTTGAGATTTTCCTTTCATTTCCCTTCCTTCAATCCTCTTCAGAGATCTTCTCTCCTTTGGCAGGCAGGACCAGGACCTGTAATCATATGAGTCGTTTAAATCCATAATTGTTTTAATTGAGGGGAATGTTTGTAATTTTTTTCAATTCTAGGCTCAAAATACAGATTTTATAAGCTGTTAAATCTGCTAAGGCACATCATTGTCACACATTAGCAACCTTTATTAACCTAGTCTAACTGGAACAGAGCTTCATCTAAATACATAAAAATTTCATTTATATATTATATTAACAGATTTTGCCATTTAGTTTAGAAGCACGCATTTCCATGAACTACTCAATGATCTCTTTTGCCAAATAGAGCTTTAAAAAGGTATAAATGACTTGTGTGTTAATAAACCACTTACATATATAATTTGGTGTTTTTAAATGCAATTTTTCCTCTTAAGTAACTTTTGCTCTTACAATTCTAGATTAAAGAGCTAATTTATTTTTTATATTAGATAACAAGACCGTATTTTACATTTTATTCCAATAATATTTAGTTTAAATGAGACTGAATGATTTTTTTAGTAACCCCAAACTTTGCTTATTTAAATATTTCAAAATACAAAAATAAACTTCATAAATTACTTTGCCCTCCTAATATGAAAGTGAACTGTATCAGGAATTATTTTTTCAATCCAAGACCATTTCATTGCTGGAACATTTCATTCTTGATCTAACAAAACACACAAGCTTTACTGAGAGCTTTACTGTGCCGCTCTCCCCCACACTTGCTGGAAGAATAGGCACATGCATTTTAACACAGGTTCTTCTTTCCTTGGAATAATAAGAATAGTATACATAAAATGTATTTGTTTAATTTTTGAAGACATCGATTTTTTTCACAGTCACTAGTAATGAACCATAGTGACTTATAATTTAAAAAATTAATATGTTTACTTCTATGGACAGAATCCCTAAGAGATTTGTCTGTCCCAAAGCTTAATTTGTGCTACCAGCAAAAAAATCCAAGTACCTTTATTATCCGTGGTTTGATACGACTGTGCAATTATTTCATTTCCTACTTTCCCTCATGTGAAACGTTGTGCCTATACTCCTAATCAGATGTATCACATTTATTTCTGCACTCTGCAGAGCCTTTATCAGACACATTTTCTATACAACCCAACTGGCCTTTTTTATTTTTTTGACCCTTTTCCTTTGATTGTTGTTTGTTTGTTGTCCGGAATATTGGATCTCTGCATATTCTATTATTTTCACTTCTAGTAATAGATTAAATCCTTAGTCAGTGTCTTACATATGATCCTGCCAAATCAATCCTATTTGCTGTTGCTACTCACAAGGGTTGTTCAAGGAATAATTATGCAATTCTTGAACCAGACCAATGAGAAACATCTTTTAAAACATTTTGCTTCTGATTTGTTTTTGTCGTTGTTGTCTTTTTCTATGAATAGCAAATAAGAAAGAGCCCATTTATTTCTTCATGAATGTCCATTGACCTACCCTTGTCTCTGCCTATGCTAGTCTGAGCTCATTTGTGATCAGGTAAGTGCTAGCTACTCCAAGGCTTAATTGCAAACAGTATTATGTGCTGCTATCCATTCCACCGCTCGTGGTCTGGGGTTCAGGTCACCAATTTGTCCTCGTAAGGCCTTTGTCCATCACTGAAGTCTTTTACTAAAAAATCAGCCTTCTTTCCAAAGGCCTGTGGTAGTTTTTGTCTTCTATGAAATATTTATCCCAGGAAAGACAGGATTGCATGTTTTCCAAAGGTCGAGTTGGTGTAGTATATTCTTGGGTATCAAAAAACTTGTATAGCTTTGGGATTTGGGATTGGTAAATTTTCATGATATATACTGTACGATCTCAATCCCAGGAAATAAGATGTTGTGTATGGACACTCAGGACCTAGAAAGACATATCAAACTATAAACTCCTTGTGATCGTGGGAGGCTTTGTTCTTTGCTCCTTGGGTTTTTCAGTTTCCTATGTTGCATATATTAAATAAAAAATTAAGATTGTTGCAAAAACTCATATGAAGTCTTCCACTGCTTGTAGAATAAAGTTAGCAAATCCAAAAAATAAAAAATAAATAAATAAAACCAGTATGATGACAATACTAAGATTAAATACTTGGGGAATTTTAAGGTGCTCCCAAACTTAGACCTTTCTCCCCGTAGGTTCTGAGTTAGAAGGAAAAGACAGCAGAGAAATAATCTTACTACTGACATAGTTGATAATGAAAAAGCTTGGATGTTTGGCAATAGGACTTCGATCTCATGCCTTTGAATTGAATAGACTTATCCTGTTAGTCAGAGCAGGGCTGGGCCTTTATGTTTCTCTGGGCATAGTTCGTCTCTATAAAAGTTACAGCCTAGACTAACAATGAAGACAGATATATCAAAGGGCAGCCGAAGACCAGAGACACATGAGGGAGAAAAGGACTCACCACTTTCACAGACGCTCCAGGAGGACAGTTAATTTCTCCTGCCCACAGGAGGAAGTGGAGGAGGTAAAAACAGAGACTTTAAATATTACACCGAGAAATGCCGCTCTGCGTAAAGAGAACATCAGGACTGGGACTATCCTAACGTACAGAAATACAAGTACGTGGAATTTTTACTTAAAAAATAGATTTGGTGTCATTAGAAGGAGTATTTTAGAAATAAAAAAAATGTAAAAGGGAAGGAAATTTGTTTAAAAGAAAGTTTGCTATTATGTAAACCATGACTTTATTTGTTATACAATTCTGCTTTTGTAGCCACTATTTTCAGGGTAATTTAACAAGTTCATGAGCATGTTTGCCATTCTAACTTTAAAATAATCTGAAACATGAACTTTAGGATGAGAAGAAATAAATTTCAATAGAAAAATCAATAGTATCCCTTTCTAATCTAATCAGCGTGTTGTAAACAATTACTATTTGAAGATGTTGGGACTCTAGTCTTTCAATATCAGGTACTTCTTAGTCATATAATTTCTCTTCCCTACTGCAAATAAATCACATCTCTCTTTCATATTCCATACTTTTTTCTTTTTGCTCACATATACCTGGGACTATAGAATTAATGTGAAGGAGGCAAAGAAAAGTGTTACTGCTATGAACTCGGTTTTCTGCAAGACTGCTTCCATGAGATAGCTCTTAAGTTTGAAAAGGATAGTCACTTCTTAACTTCCAACTGCAAACAGGAGAAATATCTCATGACTTGTGCCTCTGTAGTTGCCCCACTACCTTTTATAATTAATAAGTAAAAATTATTTGTATTAGTAATTCAATACGGATCTGTTCAACACGATCTTTGAAATGTAGTGGGAGTTGGAAAGTGAAAAATTGAGTTGACAGGGTAAAATAATCCTCAAATATTTCTCTTACAGCTAACAAATGTTAGACAAAATTTATGAGGCATATGATCTTATAAATTCTGAAGAATATGTCTAAATTAAAATATTAAAAACAACAAATTTAAAATTATAGTCTGTCTCCTTTGGTGATCACTCAACAGCAAAACAATGAAAACCACATATAGAAGTCTTCAGTTGGTAAGAAGTTAAAGTTATTGAAGCAAAAGTCACCTGTGGATTATTTGCGAAACTTAGGATCAAATAAACTGTCATTTTAACTATTACCTGGGTGCTAAAGTTTTAAGTACCTAATTCTCAAGTCGATGGTTAATGTAGAGAAAGGGGACAAAGCTAGTCCAGGAGATGATTTAAAGGAAAAATCCCCTTATCTTCAAATTGGTCCTGAGTGTTGCAGTAAATTTATCTTTTCAAGAAAGAACCAAAATCTAAGTCATATCTTAAGTAAAAGTTACCAATGAAACTTGGCAACAATGGAAAGTATTCAAATAAAGTTACAATTTGTTATTGTCTCATTCCTCATGTTTGTTAATAATGATATATTTCAATTGCCTTTATTTTCTGGGTATATGACAAGAAAAGATGTGCAAAAAATTAATTGTAAAACGTAACTTTCCCACTGAAACAGGAATATTTTGAATAACAAATTAAAATGTCAAATTAAACAACTCATGAAAAGATAAAACAATTTTGAATGTGACTTTAATATAACAGCTATATATCAAGAACTTTTAAATTACCAGTACTGTTTGAAATATCAACCCATTTACTCCCAATGGTACATATCAGATAATGTTTGAGGGTGACTTGAAAGCTCTAGAGAATCATAACTCAGAAACTAGCCTGAGTTAAAACTTAGTCCATGTCTACAAAGTAGTGGTGTCAATGTCATTTACTCACATTTTCAACGTTTTTCTTAGAATCAAGGACATTCTAAAAACTTCACATTTCATTTTAAAGAAAAAGTAGATGAAACAAACAACCAAGCACTGAACCAATATTTTGTCATGTTAAGCTCTAGGGAATATTTTCAGCTAGTACTTAATATCTCGTTCAAAAGCTGTTCCCTTATGAAGCCTCTGATAATTTTTGTCATTCAAAAAAATAAACTGAATTATTACACTTACCTTCCGTTAAGACAACTCTAGCTAGGAGCAACCATGATTTCATATGAGACCAAAATAGCGATAACACAGTAGACACATTGGTGAACGTGTACGGCATTCATGCATATTTCTCCTCCATCACCAAAGGTTCTGTACTTTCCTTAAGAAGTGATAATTTCTGATTTCAGCTAGTTCCCCTATTGAAATTCAGGTTAGATATTACCCTGATTTGCTCTTCATTATATTACAGGCGTATTATTAACCAAGTTCAAGAAATGATATTTCTCATCAAGATTTAAAATATTAGTTTCCATTTTGCCTCAGAATAAGATGTTTTATACATTGGCAAAATTCCCTTTCCAATAATATAAAGAGAATAAATGATGTACATTTGGAAGGCAGTTTAGTGGATTTTTAATTAAGAAGTGGTAACCATCATCAGGGACACATTTTACTTAGCAAGCAAAAGAAGAGATCCATTAACCCTCATACAGCCTAAGATTTAGCACTAGGGAAGAATTTTAAATTACTATTAATTTTTTTCATTGTTTAAAAAATATAACTTTAGGATATAGGTTAAGAATAAGGAATGAAGGAATTCTCCTAGCTCTAGAGGTTTAACAAATATTTTGAGCATTTAAATATAGAATACGATAGGTGAGCATAATGATTTTTTTTTTTTTTTTTGAGACAGAGTCTCACTATATCACCCTGGGCAGTGTGCCATAGCAGCACAGCTCACAGCAACCTCCAACTCTTGGGCTTAAGCTATTTTCTTGCCTCAGCTTCCCATGTAGCTGGGACTACAGGCGCCCTCCACAAATCCTAGCTATTTTTTTTGTTGCAGATGTCATTTAGTTGATTATTTTGTTGTTTTAGCTGGCTCAAGCCGGGTTTGAACCTGCCAGCCTCGGTGTATGTGGCTGGCGCCATAACCGCAATGCTACGGGCATCAAGCCAATGATTTCTTAGCATATGTTATTATCTAAAGATAGTGGGTTTCTAGCAATTTGAAACAATTTAGCAATCCACAATGTTTAGCACAGAACACTTGTGATCAGGAAGCACTCTTTTTTTTTTTTTTTTTTGAGACAGAGCCTCAAGCTGTTACCCTGGATAGAGTGCTGTGACATCACAGCTCACAACACCCTCCAACTCCTGGGCTCAAGAGAGTCTCCTGCTTCTGCCTCCCAAGTAGCTGGGACTACAGGCACCTGCCACGACGCCCGGCCGTTTTTTTGGTTGCAGCCGTCATTGTTGTTTGGCGGGCCTGGGCTGGATTCGAACCGGCCAGCTCAGGTGTACGTGGCTGGTGCCTTAGCCCGTTGAGCCACAGACGCTGAGCCAGGAAGCACTCTTTATGACATCTGCATCTTTGTAATCATAAACCAACTATTTAATTGGATATTCCCTGGTGATAAAGGAATCCTTTAAAATCATTGGAATATATTAAAAATTTACTATAAACAAATTTTCTAAATTTGATGTAGGTATGTTTCTGAAGAGAGAACAAAGAAGAGAAGGTATAATCTTGACTGAAAAAAGAAGGAAGCCGTTAATAAAACATTTTGTATATGTTATGTATTAAGAGAGAATTAAACTAGGGTAAAAAATTATATTTTGTGAAAATAGTAACATAGGATTCAAATATTTCTGTGTTGAAACACATATTTATGAAAAAATAGATGATGGCAAGCATTTCTGGACATTTTAGGAAAAATGCATCTTTACAAGTAATATTTTTAAATTAAAATGCAACTAGGTTTTTAAATCAACATGGTGAAATATTTATTGATATGTGAAATTCTAGTACAAATAATCTGCCTGCAGTGGTAACATAGCTCATTAGCTTCTTATTGTGTTTCCACAAATGTGATGCCTATGGATTCGTCTAAGTGGTGTTTGCAGGGCCGGTAGCACGGGAGACATCCTTAACAATGACTTGTCTAGAGCTGACAAGCGGAGGTGACCAAACACTAATGATCCAGTAATAGTCCCAGGACTGTTAGGACAAAAGTTCAGAAAATGAGAATAAAAATCTACTGTATGTGCATTTTATCTTAGTAATAAAAGCTATATTAACTTATAGAGATTAAAGATAATTAACACATGACCAGGAAAATAGTTACCCCTCAGAATCCATGGGGGAATTGGTTCCAGGACCCGTGCTGATACCGAAACACGGGATGCTCAAATCTGAGAATTTGCATGTAACCTATGCACAGTCTCTCTCATACTGTAAATCATCTGCTGGCTACTTATATTATATTCATGTCTTTTTTAAAAATAGAACAAATCCTCAATATTTATTAGCTCCAATATTTTCCCTGTACTAAGGTGATGCTTATATATCACTTCATTTGTATGAGTTCAATGTCCTGCTCAGCACCGGCAAATTCTAGTTTTGCTTTTTGGAACTTCACAGAACTTCACTCTTCATAGCAGAGAGTACTGAATCCAAAGATGTGGAACCCAGGGATTCAGAGGGCAAACTGATTTCCCAGAATCATATTCAGTCTTACAGAGTATTTTAATGTTATCACATTTAAGCTACCTTCTCGATTATTTTGAGAAATAATATTCTTTTAATCTTAAAGTTAAATTTTTAAAATAATTGGGTAATTATTTGTACAATAGAAAGATGTTTTTGAATGTTCAATTTTACATCATTTGTAACAGTTTTTCTTGATGTTATTTTTATTTTAATGACTGAATCACATACAGTAATACGGTTGTACGAACAGACATACCCCTATACTTTAAAATTCGTAGAAGTTGTCACCATCGTAAGAAAGGTAGAAATAAACATTCAGTGGGTATAATTAATTTTTTCCAACCACAGAAAGCTTTTTAAAATTTTAATCTTATATAATGGAATTATTGAATCAAATGTACACGTTGATTCTCAGGATCTTGACAGTTATTTCTAAATTACATTCAGGGAAAAAAAACTACTTTTTTAAAAAATTAAGGATAGTTTTAATGCAGAGGCCCGTGAGCATCCTTTAGGATGCTTACTATTATGTACTAGTGTCTAATATTATGATGACTTTAAACTTTTTTTATTAATCTAATTGGCACAGAATGATCTCACTACACAACACATCATTCATATTTCGATAGCTTTGTTTAAAAACAAAATTTAAAATTCATAACTAATCAGACACATTATTTCAATCAACATTGATGTTTCTGTCTAGAATTCTATTTTGACTTTGTAAATCACAATGATTAACTTAATGTTTATAGACGATATTTGAAGAGCAAATGCGAGATATTTTAGTAATATTTATAAAAGACATTTTTCTTATTGTTTTATAATCTTTTTGTACTTTTTAAAAGAGAATACAATGAGTAGTAAAGTATGTTTTTCATATACTTGGAATATCTTCATTTCCCTGATTCAACAATCTTGAGAGAGAGTTTAACCTGTTAAAGACTTGTAAAAAGACAGTTTATTTACCTTAGTACTTTTAAGGCCTTGTTCCATTTTATCTCTTGTTCTATTATCACTGAAAGGAGAGCTCTCAATCTCTTTGCCATTCTTTTGTAGATAATTTGCATCCATTAATATATCTTGTAAGAGTTTCTTTTCATGTTTGCTATTTTCAGTTTCACTATGTGATGTTTGGGGTGAATGTTTAAAAATCTATTCTATTCGGGAATTAGTCTTTTAAAAGAAAGATTCACACCAATCCTCAATATTTTAATAGCTCAAATTCTTTTTTCTACTATTTTATTAATTACCTATATCTAAAATGATCATTAACAAATTATGGATACCACTTAAAATTGAACTTATGTTTCTTAATAGCTTTTCATATTTTTCAACTTTTGTTTTCTTCTGTGAAGTTCTCCTGGATTTCTTAGTCATAAATTCTAACTGGCTGAAATGCCCTAAATGTCCTGTGTGCTCTAAAATGTATAACATCTAGCTTGATTTTACTTCAGCAATGATATCTTTTATCATAGATATTTTTATTTCTTCTTCCATTTTATATTATATGCTTTGATGAATTATATGAAAGTTTATAGATGTTATCAATTTATTTGCATCTAAGGTAAATAGATAAAATTGTACTTATTTGGAGGGAATGATTCTCCTGCTTTCTTAGTTTGTTGGGCTACAAATTATTATCATATTTAGAGTATTACTAGCTATTCTAATACATGTACCTTTGTTCTAAGAGTCTAAAGCAATCTATTTTTTTCATGTAATAGTAAAAAATAACTATTTAGTTGATTGATAACCTGCTTCCTTTCTTCATGTTTACCTCCCAATATAACAACATTATCGTCCCCTACATCCAGAAGATATATAGATAAAGAAATTATGTTTGAAAAGCACATCCACATTTTAGGATCTTGACTTTCTTTGTAAGTGACATGATTTCTTCTCATTTCTGTTGAAACAACTAGATTTGTGGTCAGGCATAGATGGACAGGAGTCTGGTCTGAGTGACAGTCACAGTTCTCTGTGGTGGAAAGGCATGAAAGGAAAGTAAGACCCCACTGGAGGGCTGTGGAAACTCACAGAGTTTGTTGTTGTTGCTGTTCTTAATGTTGTTGTTTTGTTTTAATTCATGCATTCTGGATTTCTAGTTTGTAAGGCACACCGTGGTTCTCTCTCCTTTCCTCCAACCCTCTTCCCTCCATTTTCTCCTCTTGAGTTGCTTTTGTGATCACTTCATTCAGACACTCAGGCCCTCAATCAAAAGCACTGTTGACATTCACAACTCAGATATCCACTGGTCAGTTGTCCTTCATGATGTTGATTTTGTGGCTATTGCACTGATCTGGCCCCCAGTACTCTACTGACTTGAAATTTCCATCTCTCTGTCAATTCCCCAACCACAAGTCACTAGTGAGATCAGCTCCATCTCTCTACTCAGAAAATTGCAGTTTCTTGACATCAGGCTAATAGACACATTATTTTTGTTTTTGTTTGGGTTGGAATGTGTCCCAGTGGCATTTATATCATTGTTCCTTATTTAGGGCAGGTGAAGAGTTGAATATGACTGATCAGAGATTTCCACATTGCTAGATCACCTTTCCATAAGTATATTTGTTTGCAGTATATTCATTCTGTGAATTGTATTTGCTCACACATCTTATAATCCACCAATTGTAAGTTACATTTTGTATGTTACATGGTCATCTACTTTATTTATTGAGGTACTAAAACTTTGTGGTGTTTGGTCTGAATAATTCCAGTTGGTTTGGTGCAGTCAATTATTTCTAATGTTTAAGTGGATTAGTTGATAAAAGCACACCACGACCATTCTGCTTCTTCCTATGATTCATACATGCAAACTCTATATGCCCCTGTGTTCTCACTTCAGTTTGCTGTTTATCTACACGGTTGGTATTCCCCACACTTCAGGTGACCTGAATGTTTCCATGGGATGGAATCCAGGAAGCCATCAAATAGGTAGAACAGGCAGGGAAGGACGCAGACAAAATTCACATGATTTTTACGATTATAACCTCCAGATATGTTGGAGTGAAGCAAGCTTTATCTTTTAAAAACAAAGTTAAAGCAATCTGTCGCAGTTCCCGAAATTCTGGAAGACGTTGTACCGTAGTTACTAAATTGATGGATGGCTACTTTGTTTCTCAGGGCCAAAGAAGTCATCGAGCTTAGTCCTGCCATAGGGATAGATTTGTGCTCATTTCTCCTCTCTCCTAAAACACCGTGAGTGACAATGACAGACATTGTTCCCACGACAATCTCTAGAATGTCCTTAAGGTACACTTCAAGGGAAAAAAAAATCTTTTCTAATCTTTTTCTAGAAAAAAAAATTTTTCTAATTCCGATTTAACTTAGTGTCACCTAAAGATTTGGAGTCATTCATGATATTTAAGCAGTTTCTATTTTCTGTAGTTTAAAGTAAAAATTGTAAGATTAAACAAAATAGTCCTAAAAATCCATTCTAAGAACTCTAGTCTACAAAATAATTTTCACTTTTGTGCATGCTTTTCATGTATCTGCATTGCTACTTTAAAAAAAAATAATATTAAAGAGTATATGTGGAAAAAAACCCTTCCTATCACAATCATCCCCTATACCTCCACAGTAAAGTTTAACTCCATATTCTTAGATCCCTAAATTCTTTCTTTTCTTTTTTTTTTTTTTTCATTTATGAGAGGCAAAGTTCACTTTGTTTCCCAGGCTGGAGCACAGTGGCCTCAAGCATTCCTACCACTTTAGCCTCTTGAGTAGCTAGGACGACAGGCCTGTGCTAACACATGTGGCTATTCTTGTAGAAAAGGGGTTTTGCTATATGGTACAGGAAAGATTCAAAACTCCTGGCCTCAAGGGATCCTCTTGCTCATCATTCCAAAGTGCTGGGATTACTGGCATGAAAAACTGGCCCTGGGCAGATTGCTAATTTTTTTTTTTTTTTTTTTTTTTTTTTTGAGACAGAGCC
>CAUYRH010084097.1:0-26062 GCA_963574655.1 Perodicticus potto
GGCCCCTATTGTTGTGGATACTCCCTGTGTTACTTGGGAAATGAAGGCAGGTTCATTGTCTGAGCCTATGAGGGTGAGGAAGCCATACCTGGGCAAGATATCTTCTAACAGTTTCTTCGCTACTATTTGTGCTGTCTCATGCTTGGTTGGAAAGGCTTCTACCCATCCAGAGAAGGTGTCTATGAAAACTAGGAGATACTTAAAACCATATTACCTGGTTTGACTTCCATGAAGTCTACTTCCCAATATGCACCAGGCTTGGTACCTCTCAGTCGAGACCCTTGGCTAGTAGAGCCTGACTTGGCATTGGTAAACTGACAAGCTTTGCACCCTGCAACTACCTAGTCTATTTTAGAGTCCATATGCTCGATTTTTATTTTGGCAGGCCTGATAAGATCTTTCATTTTTCGTGTGCCCATGTGGGTGGCCTGATGGAGGATTTCTAGTCCCAGGGCCACTGGTAGGATGAACTTGCCATCAGCAGTTTTCCACCATGGGGACCCATGCAGTTGATGAGCTTGGGGTATGGTGTCTATCCACTTGAGGTCCTCTTCAGTATAGTGGAGGTTCTCTAGTAGGGTTGGTGGCCCAGGGTCAGGTAATTGGAGAGTAAGGATCGGCTTGCTTTCAAGGTCTCCACGGTTTGACTGAAGGGCCACTTTTTTTGCCTTTTGATCTGCCCAACGGTTACCGAGGGCTACTGGATTAAATTGCTTTTGGTGCCCTGGGCACTGGATTATGGCTAATTTCTTTGGTAGCCATAAAGCTGCTAGGAGATTTAATATCTCTTGCTTACTTTTTATGGTTTTTCCCTCTGCGGTTAGCAGGCCTTTTTTTTGGTAAATGGCCCCATGCACATGGGCTGTAGCGAAGGCATAGCTGTTGTTGGTGTAGATGTTAACTGTCTTGCCTTTTCCCATGGTTAAAGCTTTAGTAGGGCTATTAATTCTGCTGCCTGTGCTGACGTTCCTTGGGGTAGAAGACTTGCCCATATGGTGTCAGATTCTGAGACCACCACCGCTGCCCCCTTGTACCTGTGGCCATCCTTGACGAAGCTACTTCCGTCCATGAACCAGGTTACTTCTCCGTCCGGGAGTGGTCAGGTCTGGTCAGATGTTGTGGACCTGTGCTAAGACGTCTGCACAGTCATGCAAGGGTACCTCTGTGTCTGGGTTAGGGAGCAAGGTGGCGGGGTTGAGAGAGCTGCTGGACAGGAAGAAGATTTGCAGCAGGTTTAACAATAGCCTGTGACAGTGGGCCAAGCAGGCGTTGCTGATCCACGAATCAGGGGGTTGTTTGAGCACTCCCTCGATGGCATGAGGGGTGGTTATTAGCAAGTCTTGCCCCAGGGTTAGCTTATCTGCGTCCTTGACTAACAAGACGGTGGCCGCAATGACGCGCGGCCATGCGGGCCACCCAGCGCAACTTGGTCCACTTTCTTTGATAGGTAAGCAACCGGATGGTTCCAAGGCCCTAACGCTTGGGTTAGCACCCCCTTGGCTAGTCCTTTGTTCTCATCCATATACAGATGGAAGGACTTGGTGAGATCTGGAAGGCTTAGGGCCGGGGAAGAGAGGAGAGCAGCTTTCAGCTTTTGAAAGGCCTGTTCTCTGTTCTCCGTCCACTGGAGGGGCTGCCCTTCTTTGTGGCCTCATAAAGGGGCTTCTCTATTTCAGAAAACCTGAGAATCCACAAACAGCAAAATCCAGCTGACCCCAGAAACTCCCTTACTTCTTTCCGGGACGATGGGATTGGAATTTTTAACACAGTCTCTTTCCATGCATCCAAGAGCCATCTCTGCCCATCTTTTAAAACATAGCCCAAGTAACTTACACTTCGTTGACAAATCTGGGCCTTTTTTGCTGATGCCCAATACCCAAGGTTTACCAGGATGGTGAGCAGGTCTTGCATTCCCTGTCTGCAGTTTTGTTCACTGTCAGCTGCTATCAGGATGTCATCTACGTACTGAAGGAGTTAAGTTGGGGTGTTGTCTGTGGTACTCACCCAGATCTTCATGTAAAGCCTCATCAAAGATGGTTGGGGAATTTTTGAACCCCTGCAGCAAGCGAGTCCAGGTCACTTGTCCACTAATGCCTTCTTCAGGGTCACTCCATCCGAAGGCAAACATGGCTTAGCTCTGTGGTGCTAATGGCAGGCTGAAGAAGGCATCTTTTAAGTCCAGCACTGTGTACCACACCTGGGAGGTGGGCTAGGGAGCTCAGGAGCGTATACGGGTTGGGTACAGTTGGGTGTATGTCCATTACCTGTTTGTTGACTTCTCATAAGTCCTGCACTGGACGGTAGTCATTGGAGAGGGGTTTTTTTTACGGGTAGCAGGCAGGTATTCCAGGCTGATTACAGGGAACTAGAATCCTGGTCTTTAAGAGTCATTGGATGTGGGGCATAATCCCCTTCTTGGCCTCCGTGGTCATAGGATACTGTTTCACTCAGACTGGCTCTACACTGGGTTTAAGTTCCAGTATGACTAAGCTCCTGTGCGCTGCCAAACCCATCCCCCCTGTTTCAGCCCAGGCCATTGGGTGGCTCTGGAGCCAAACAGTTATGTCAGCCAATTCTGGTCCAGGCTTCTGGTGGAGTTTGTACTTGTCCTCCAGTCTAACAGTCAGAACATGTAGAGGGCATCCTTCCTGATCTGTGATTTGAGGCCCTTCCTGCTTAAAGGTTATTTGGGCTCCAATTTTAGTTAGCAAGTCTCAGCCAAGTAGGGGCTATGGGCAGTCAGGGATGACCATGAAAGCATGGGATAACTGGCCCATACTTAAGTCCACTTCTTTGGATAGTCCATGAGTATTGTTTTATCCCTGTGACCCCCTGTACCCAGGACTTTGGGGGGCCAATTGGCCCTTGTCTGTGATGAGAACTGAGTGTTGAGCCCTGGTGTCCACAAGGAAGGTTATTGGAGTCCCCTTCACTTTAAGGGTTACCTGGGGTTCAGCAAGGGGTTCTGAACCCTGACCCTTCAAGTCACTGACTTCTCCAAGTTCCAGGACATGAGCAGGGTCATGGGGGAGCTTCCTCTGTGGTTTCTTGGGGCACTCTCTTGCCCAATGCCCCATATCTTTACAATATGCACAGTGATCTTTCCGTAATCTGGGGTGCTCCCCCCGGGTCAACTCCTTACCTCCTCCTGCAGCCATCCTCCTCAGCTGCCATTCGTGCTCTTCTGGGGTGTGTGCAGTTGAAGCTAGGAGGATTTTGGCCAGATCTTGAGTCTGCTTGCTGCGGGCTCATGTTTGTTTTTCTTCCAGGGTTTCTCTATTGTTGTAGACCCTTTCAGACACTGCAAGCAGGTCTTGTAGAGACTTTTCAGCTAACCTATCTATTATCTGAAGGTTTCTCTTGATGTCAGGAGCTGATTGATTTACAAAGGCCATTATAAATGGTGGCTGTGTTTTCTTCCGCCTCTGGATCTATGGGCGTGTAAATACAAAATGCCTCCTTAATTCTCTCTAAGAAGGCTGAGGGGATTCAGGTTTTTCTTGTTGAACATTCTCTACTTTGGCTAGGTTAGTTGGCTTATGAGCTGCTTTTCAGAGACCCCCCCACCAGAGTCTGGCGGTACACTCGGAGCCTCTCCTTACCTTCAAGGGTGTTAAAGTCCCAGTTCAGGCAAGTTAATGGGAATGCTCCATCTATTCAAACTTGATTTGTGGTAGGATTCCCATCCTCACCCAGAACAGACTTTTGAGCCTCCAACTGTATTCTTTCTCTTTCTTCAGTGGTAAACAGCACTTGCAGCAGCTGCTGACAGTCATCCCAGGTAAGCTGATAAGTAAAAAGGATAGAATCTAGGAGATCAATAAGGGCTGTGGGTTTTTCTGAAAATTTGGGTTTTTGCATTTTCCAATTATACAAGTCACTAGTGGCAAAGGCCCAATAGTAAAGGGGTTGATCCCCATCGTCATCAGGAGAGGCCGTAGCCTGGAGGGGCAAGGCAGTAGAGTCAGCAACTTGTCAACTCAGTTGCGGCTGGTCCCATTGAGCCTTCTATCTAGTGTAGGGTGGGCTGCCTGCCACTTCTCATGTAGCCTCCACTTCCCGTGGGTGAGGTTGTCCCACCCGTGATGGTTTAACAGGATGGCCACAGAGGGGGCCACAGAGACTCCTGATCCATGCAATCCTGTAAAACAGGGTAAAGCAGTGCAGAAGACTTGGGGAGTTCTCTGGGAAGTGCCTTGGGGAGTTCGAGTTCCCTGGGAAGTGCTTTAGGGTGTTCCCTAGAAAATTCCTTAGGGAGTTCCCTCTCATGAACTGCAAGAATAGTATCTGTGCCAGACTTTTCTCGCCCTGGGGGCAAGAAAACTTTCAACCAGGCAGGAGAGTCTTCCACCAGGTCCTGCCAGATGGTTATATATGGGACCTAGTCAGGGTGGTCAATCTGTGGTCAATATACGATGTCTTTAACCTGGAAAATAATGAGGAGGTAGAAAGTTCCTTCTGGAGGCCATCCCACATTGAAAGTTAGCCATTTATTTCTGCAAAAAAAGAGTTAGCTTATTTTTCTTAACTATGAGGTCCAGGTTTGGGGCTTATCCTTTGAAGTCCTAAAAGTGATCTAAAGAGAGAGTTAGACAGGTTGTCTTAGTTGGCCCCATGTTATTCATCAAAGTCATCAAAGTTGCCCTGTTACGGCTAGCCAAATTAACACAGCAAAGACACACAACCCACAACTCACACAAAGAAACAGTGCCCCAGGATTCCGTGTCCAGAGGAAAAACTGAAAGTGGGACAATGGCCTCACGCCGTGCCACGGGAGCAATCCACTACGTCCACTTAAAAATAACAGAGGGGTTGAGTCCACTCTTCCTGGAGATTCCTCGTCCCAAGCTGGAGGAGTCAAATCCCTTACCAGAGGGGCTGGAACGTCTTCCACTACCCTCAGCCAGCTGGCCTCTGGTGCATCTGCCTTGACCTCCTGCCAGCTCTCCAGATTAAGACACTAGGCCAACAAAAATACACCTGACTCACACCACCACAACAGATAGACACTTACCGGCTCTTCGAGTTGGGGTCCTTGGGGGTCTTGGGGATCCCGGACGAGCCCCCAAATGTAGTGCCCAGATCACATAATCCCCAAAGACCACCAGGGAGACGTACTTGATGCAAAAGCAAAAGAGCCTTTATTCAAGCTTGAGCCAGGGCCTACAGAGTATCCAACACAGCGGGAGTGTTCTGAGGGCCCCAGTCTCTGGGTTGTGGGGGTTTTATTGTGGTAACTGGGGATGTGGGGGGACTTCAGGAGTGTGGGGAATATGATTGGTTATTTTAAATGCTCCGTGGCGCTGATTGGTCAGGCCTGCAACGAATGGATCATCTCGGCGTGGGTCACATGATGGAGCGAGTGCCCTGCTTAACCCTGATAGGCTAGGACTGAGAACAAAGGAGCTCCGAGATGGCAGGCTATTCTCTGGAACAAAGGAACTCTAAGATGGCTGCTTCTTACAAGATGGAGTTACTTCTATTCTTTCACACCCCAATCAGATTTATCTTTTCCTCAGCAGGAAATATATTACAGAATCAACTCCCAAAAAGCTAATGGTTCAACAGCTATTTAGATAAAATCTTCACTAGGAAAGAGCAGTAGGAATTTATGAAATTGGCAGTCACTTTGCAGAGGCAGAAGAACAAAACAGCAACAATATCTAGCAACTCATCCTCTTACAATACTAGCAGCGTGACCACTCACAATGGTTCCAGCAGTGCCTGAAACAGCTCCTGACTCCAGGTGCTCCTTGTGGCTGAGCCCTACCAAGAGAAAGTAACCAAAGCCGAAACAGTTCCACCAACTAACTCCCTTTTGGACACAGCATTATCTCTCAAACATCCACACATGCTAACCTAGAATTACCGTACACTGCTATCATTTCACTTGGGAATGGTCTAAACAGAAGAACCTTCAAAAAATCAAAACATGTCTTCCAGTATATCCACCAATTCAAGTCAATTCCTAGACATTTCCTGGGGCCTCATAAATTCACCATTAACTAATTTGAATATTCTAAATGAAAGACACAAAAGAAAAATAAGCTCAGAAGTGTTCTAAAAGTTTTTTCTTTCCCTAAAATCAAGCTTAACTTCAAAAAAAAAAAAAAAAGCTTTTAATTATTTTATTTAGCTAAACAAGGACTTTTTAAAAAATCTAATTTTTGATAACATTTTTACTGATAGAAAAAGTAGTTGAATAAAATGACACTGTTGTAACAAAAAAAGACAGCTTTTAAAGTAGATGACCTACCTTTGGTGCAAAAAAATGAAATTTGGCTTTTCCATCTACATGGTCTTTATGAAACCAAAATATACTGATAGGAAACAAAGCAATAGTTATTCAACTACTTATGTCCTGCCACAAAACTTCTAGATTTTATCAAAAAGACACCTGCAATGCTTATTGAAGCACAATGCACAATTGCAAAGATGCAGAATCCACTCAAGTGTCCATCAATTCATGAGTGTCTTAATAAAAAGTGGTATTAATATATGTCAAAATGTGGTATTAATATATGAAATACTATGCGGTCATAGAGAAGAATGAATTAAAGCTTTCTGCAACAATTTGGATGAAACTGGAGGCCATTATTCTAAGTGAAATATCTAAAGAATATAAAAACAAACACCACACATATGCTATTACATTGGAATAAACTGATGAGCATGCATGTGCACAGGAGGGAAGCAAAATTCAGCAGAAATCTAACAGAGGGGGAGGATGGAGGACAAGGTGGGTGAAAACCTATCTAATGGGTACAAAGAACATAATGTGGGTGATAGACACAGTTATAATCTTGACTCGAACATAACTAAATTGTAACCAAATATTTATACTCCCACAATATTTTGAAATCTTAAAAAAAAATAGATTTTTTCCCAAATATCTAGAATTCTGGTAGTCTAAGAGAGGAAAAATAACTATTTTAAATGATTGATTTTCACTTCGTAAGCAGCTTCAGGATACTGTAGACAGTCACATGGCAGCATCTCTTCTTAGTAAAATGATCCATATTTAAAGCACCTCCTGACAGAAGTACTGTGTGGTGTGGTTTGTTTTTCTCATAGTCTTGTTTGTCCAGTGATAACTGTCTCCTCTTCTGGTTCCAAACATGGGGGGTCAAACAAACGGTTGAAAGAATAATATGTTTGCTCAAAACAGTCTGTTGGATGTAGACAATTTAGCAATTCATTTACAGTTCAGTTTAACTAAAAATTATTTAATATTGAAACTAATTTCTTCTTACTATTTAAGGACCCAACTATACTACAGTACTAATTGATTAATGAACAAAATGTCGAAGGAAGCATGCATTTCAAATGAATGGAAACATGAAGAGGTTAAATGACAAACACCAGTAGAATCTATGAAGAATGAAAAGTGATATGGACAAGTTTTCATTCGTTATTCCAACTTTGCAAACATATAATTGTAAAAGGAAAGGGTTTGACTCAGAAATTCAAATACCTAGGGTGACATGACAGATATTGTATCTGTATTATATCTCCCAAAAAAGAAAAAAGTAGTATAAAGAATATTAAAAGATTTGACAGAGCCAGAGAGATCAAGAAATTGTACTTTTGCAATTCCAAAATGTTTGAATTATTCATCTTCTTGAAAATCTGTCAGTTGTTATAAAGTTTTCCAGGGCTTTAAACACTTACTAGTGGAGCATTATATTAAGAATAAATATTAACAATATCTTTTAAACAAAAGTTTTTTCCATTATTATTTCTTGAAAGATACAAATTTGATTTTAAATTAATAATTATAACCAATTTAGATTTAGACACCAACTTAGACACCAATACATTTAAAATTTATAATTCCAAAAAGGTTTTTAATACAAATATGTAAGTAAACATAGTGTCTAGTAGCAAAATAACAAGAATCTAAGTAGAAAACCATTGACTAGATTGCAAATAAACAGCAAAGTCTTAAAATGTTCTTCTGTAAAATTCAGAAATTGGGCAAAACATTTGGCTGGCTGACAGTCATTTTAAATGACTATCCATGCCTTTTACTTTATGAAAAAAAGAATTAGGCAGTTAAGTCCAACAGTTTCTTCCAATTCCCCTAAGATGTAAAATTGTGAAGGACTCCGAAGTTCAATATCAAAAAAACTTTAACAAGGTGGCGCCTGTGGCTCAGTGGATAGGGCAACAGCCCCATATACCGAGGGTAGTGGGCTCAAACCCGGCCTCAGCCAAATTGCAACAAAAAAATAGCCAGGAGGCTACTCGGGAGGCTGAGGCAAGAGAATCGCCTTAGCCCAAGTGCTGTAGGTTGCTGTGAGCTGTGATGCCACAGCATTCTACCAAGGGTGACAAAGTGAGACTCTGTCTCTAAACAAAAAGAAAAAAAGGAAAAGCAAATTCATTCACTGTCACTAGTCAATAAGACAAAACACACATAGCTTCAGCTCAGGAGAAAGAAAGCAAGGAAAGACTCCAATTCTATGGCACTCAGTATCCTATATGTGCTATGCACTAATATATTATGGGCATTGCTGCCTTAATGCACAATGTAAAAAAGAATTAAACCTGTTAAGAGGATTTATTTTATATTATCACTTAATTACCAACATGTCTTTATATTCAATTATAGTTCCATTGTTTCATTAAGCACATGCACTGAGATGTTCTAATTAAAACCCTCCCAGGAACCCCAATGCTGAGAAAATTTGATTACCATTTTTATCTGTCTTTCCCTTATTGAAAGTAAAATAACCTATCTTAGTATTTAAGTCAAAAATAGTAGTCTCCTCGTGAGGTTTCCTTTGCACAGGCATTACTCACCACAATTTATGCAGGTTGCCTTAGGGGAAAATTTTATCTGATACAATTCTATTAGAGGATGCTATGGCATGGTGTTGAGCAGAATACTGATTCCCCCTATACCAGTGTACATAGTTTAGGAGCTAAAAGACTTAGGCAGTCAGATAAACATGGTTTCAAACTCCAGCTCCTCAACTAGTTGCATCTCTAGCAAATTAATTTCTGTGTCATTTTCACATTTATAAAATGGAGGTTATTATGAGCAATAAATGGCAAAATGTGAAGTGGTTAGCACAGCACTTGGCCATAGTGAAAGGTCATTTTAATGGTTGTATTGTTTTTGTTGTTATTGTAATCAGGATATGGGTAAGAAGAATATTGAAAGATTTCAGGTAAGGCACAGGAATACCTCAGAGATATTGCAGATTTGTTTCCAGACTACTAAAATAAAGCAAACATCACAATAAAGCAAGTTACACAATATTTTTGATTTTTTAGTGCATATAAAAGTTACTAGGGAGGCTGAGGCAAGAGAATTACCTGGGCCCAGGAGATGGAGGTTGCTGTGAGCCGTGTGATACCACGGCACTCTACCGAAGGTGATAAAGTGAGACTCTGTCTCTAAAAAAACAAACAAAAAAAAAACAGTTTTACTTACCCTATACTACAGTCCATTATTTGCAGTAGTATTATGTCTAAGAAATCAATTTACATAGATAATTTTAAAATGCTGTATTGCTACAAAAATGTTAACAATCATCTGAGCCTTCAGCAATTTGTAATCTTTTTGCTGGTGGAAGATCTTGCCTCTATATTGGTGTATGCTGATTGATTTGGAGGGTTGCTGAAGGTTCAGAAAGTTGTGGCAATTGCTTAAAATAAGACAAAAATTATGTGGATTTTGAGAGAAGCCTGCAAAGGGTTCTCCCTCAGAGCCTCCAGAAGGAACCAACCCTCTGACACCTTGACTGCAACTTTTGACCTCTAATAACAATAATAAAATGAACTTCTGTTGTTTTAAGCCAAAAAAAAAAAAAAGACAAAAATTAAGTTTGCTTCATCAATTGACTGTTCCTTGTATAAAAGATTTCTCCATGGCAGGCAGTGCTGTTTGGTAACACTTTGTCCACAATAAAACTTCTTTCAAAGTGGGGTCAATTCTTTCAAACCCTGCTGCTACTTTATCAACTAAGTTTATGTAATTCTAAATCCCTTGTTGGCATTTCAACAACATTCATAGTATTTTCACCAGAAATAGGGTCCATATCAAGAAATGCCTTTCCGGCCAGGTGTGGTGACCCATGCCTATAATCCTAGCCCTTGGGATGCCAAGGAGGGAAGACTGCTTGAGCTCAGGAGTTCAAGACCAGCCTGAGCAAGAACAAGACCTGATTTCTACTAAAAATAGCTGAGTATAATAGTGCATGCCTGTAGTCCCAGCTACTTGGATCACTTAAGCCAAGAATTTTGAGGTTGAGTGAGCTACAGTGACAACCCAAGATGACAGAGCAAGACTCAAGTCAAAGAAAGAAAGAAAAAAAAGGAAGGGAGGGGAAGGGATGGCAGGGGAGCGGAGGGGAGGAAAGAAAAGAAGAGAGGAAGAAAGAAAAAGAAAGAAAGGAAGGAAGGAAGAGAGAGAGAGAGAGAGAGAAAGCCGCTTTCTTTGTTCATCCGTAAGAAGCAACTCCTCATCCAGTAAACTTGTATCTGAGTTTGCAGCTAATCAGTCACATCTTTATGCCTCCCTTCTAATTCTAGTTCTCTTGCTATTTCCACCATATCAGTAATTACTTCCTCCACTGAAGTCTTGAACCTCTCAAAGTCATCCATCAGGAATGGAATTAACTTCTTCCAAATTCCTGTTAAAGAAGATATTTTGAGCCCTGCCCATGAATCATGAATGTTCTTAATACCATCTACAATGGTGAATCCTTTCCAGAAGACAAATAGTTAATTTTGCCCAGAGGACTCAAAACCTATGGCAGCTATAGCCCCACAAAATGTAAGAGCTGAAAATAAAACTTACTCCTTGACCTGTGAATTGCAGAACAGATGTTGTGTTAGCAGGCAAGACACTAATCTCTTTATATATCTCCAGCAGAGCTCTTGGGGAACAAGGTGCATTGTCATTGAGTAGTAACCTTTTGAAAGGAATCTTTTTATCTGAGCAATAGGTCTAATAGCGGGCTTGAAATATTCAGCAAACCATTCTGTAAATAGATGTGTTGTCACTCAAGCTGTGTTTTTCCATTTATATATCACAAGCATAGTAAGTTTAGCATAATTGTTAAGGATCCTGGAATTTTGAGAATAGTCAATGTGCACTGACTTCAACTTCAAGTCACCAGTTGCATTAGTCCCTGACAAGGGAGTCAGCCTATTCTTTGAAACTTTGAAGCCAGGCATTAACTTATCCTCTCCAGCTATGAAAATTCTAGATGGCAGCTTCTTCTAATATTAAGTTGTTTTGTCTACATTGAAAATACATTGAAGGTAGCCACCTTCATCAATGATTATCGCTAGATCTTCTGTTTCTAATAAAGCTTCTACATCACTTGTTGCAGCTTCTATGTCAGCACTTCTTGCTTCATCTTGCATTTTTACATTATCGAGATGACTTCCTTTGTTAAACCTCCTGAACCAAACTATACTAACTTCATAATTTTCTTCAGCAGCTTCCTCATCTCTCTCAGACTTCATAGAATTGAAAAGAGTCAGAGCCTTGTTCTGGTTTGATCCTCTATCTAAACCACTAAAACTTTCTCCATATAAAATTAATAAGGCTGTTTCACTTTCTTGTCATTTGTGTGTTAACTTGAGTAGCACTTTTGATTTCCTTCAAAAACTTTTTCTTTGCTTTTACAACTTAGCTAACTCTTTGGGACAAGAAGCCTGGATTTCAGCCTATCTTGGGTTTTGATATGCCTTTCTCACTAAACTTGACCATTTTTAGTTTTTGATTTAAAGTGAGAGAGAAGCAATTCTCCCTTTCACTTGAACACTTAAAAGGCCATTATAAGGCTACTAATTAGTCTAATTTCAATATTGTTGCGTCTCTAAGAATAGAGAGGCCTGAAGAGGAAACAGATGGGGAAGTGGCCCATCAGTGAACCAGTTAGAACACACACATCATTTATCAATTAAGTTCATCAGGTTACATGGGCATGGTTCATGGTGCCCCAAAACAATTATAGTAGATCACCATGTACATATATCTTTAAAATAAAAAAATATATAAAATCATAGACTTTGAAATATTTTGGAGAATTACTAAAACATGATGTAGCGATACCAAGTGAGCACATGCTTTTGGAGAAACGTCGCCAGCAGGTGCAAGGTTGCCAAAAACCTTCAATTTGTTTAAAAAAAAAAAAAAGGTATGTTAAGTACAATGAATTGAAGTACAATAAAAAATTCCTGGATATATTGCCCCAGGAAAATTGATTTTAGACTAATAACAATATTGGTACAATTTACTGAGGACCTATATCATAAGCATCTTGCTCCATAGACTGATTGTCACCCCTCCATTTAATATTAAGGTTTGAGTGAGTTACTTGTGCTGGTTATCCTCTGCTTACATTACTCATTCCATTCTCTGCCCTTCCTGGCTATATTTGTGCCCTATGAGACTAACCCACACAGACTCCGTCACCTGAACCTGCCTCCAGAGTTGGATCCATGGGAAGCATCCCAAAGTGAGAGAAGGCAGGTCAGGATTGTCTTTCTCCACCATCTGTCTGCTTTGAGACCACAAATTGGGCAGCTCCACAGCTTCGTCTTTCACTGGACTCTGCTAACAATCCTACTTCCCTCCCTATCTCCTTCAGTCTTTGCTCTTACTGCCACCTAGCACTTCAGCATCCCTCCTTGGTTTGCTTATCCGTAATTTGGAAATAGTCCCTTCACTAAATTCTCATCCATATTTCATCTAAGTATGCCTCTGTTTCCTGTTGTATTCATGAGTGACTTGTCCTTTCTGCTTGGAACATTCTCCTATAGCCAATACAGTTAATGTTTACGTGTTTTAAAGTTTATTGAACCCTTGTTAAATACCAAGCACTTGGCTAAGTGCAAAGTGCAAGGAAAAATATAATAGATCCATGTCCTTAAATACATGTATGTGTGTGTCACACTCTTTCTCTTTAAAGACCTCATAGGGAGCTAGATCTATAAACCACAAACTACAATCTAGTGCAATAAATGTGGTATATGTCCATGTAAAGTATTATACAACAGGCACATGGTGGGTGGAGGTCAAACAGGATAGGGAGTAGATAATAGCAAAATCTTTAGGTTGTCCTCAAAGAAGAAGAATTTAAGGAGCATAACTATGAACAATTTGTATTTCAGGCATAGAAGAGAATATTTTAAAGTCACAAAGACCTGAAGATACACGTTTCATGAATGGCAAAATGATCTGGAACAAGTAGAACATAGTGCTGAAGTTGGAAATGTTACAAGGTGGGTAAAAGACATCAGGGGATGTGGTTAAATGGCCCAGGTTTTGAGGGACTCTGGAAAATTTCCAAAAGCTTCAGGCTGGAGAATTATTTTATAACAAAATTTAGACAGTTAATTTGGCCAGCAATGGAAATAGAATGACCAGATCAATGGATTAAGGTGATACAGATAAAACATGGGAGTCTAAACCAGTGGGCATTGGAGTTAAAAGGCAAAGGATGTATTGAGCAAACGTTTCAGAAATATTTTAACAGTGTTGGAGCCCATACATCCTATGGCTAGGAGAAGTGAGAGTTATGAGAAATACCTCTAATGCTCAATTATGGAACATCTGGGTGGACAGGGCATTGAGAGAGATTGAACTTTCCAAACAAGTATGAGAGCTCGTGAGATGAGAGCAGTGGTAAATTGGCAGTCTCTACACCTGTGGTGTTGAGAGGCACGAGATTAGCTTTATATTAGGCTAGAGGAGAAGGCAGTCAAGTAGCATGCGCATTCTATCACGGACCTGCTTACTCTGACTCTGACTCTGTCTCCTGTCCTGCCTGCCTGCAGAAAGCCAGCACGGTATCTCTCTGCTGAAGATTACTAAGCTCTACTAAAGACTAAGATCTATCTGTCTAAGAAGACTGCTTTACTCTCTCTAAGACACTCTCTTTCTCTCTCTCTGTCCAGCTAAAGTAGATAGCCTTCAGGCACCTAAGAGAAATGGAACCTGAGCAAGGTAACTTCGCGGGCCCCGTCCGGAACCTAGTTGGGCCGGCCGAGACCTGGCCAGTTCAGGGCCCTGGCATAAAGTGTCAGAAGTGACATGGGACATAACAGGACCTTAAGACCTTTGAATATGGCTCGGCGCCTGTGGCTCAACGGGCTAAGGCACCAGCCACGTACACCTGAGCTGGCGGGTTCGAATCCAGCCTGGGCCCACCAAACAACGACGGCTGCAACCAAAAAATGGCTGGGCGCCTGTAGTCCCAGCTACTGGGGAGGCGGAGGCAGGAGACTCGCTTGAGCCCAGGAATTGGAGGTTGCTGTGAGCTGTGAGGCCACAGCACTCTACCAAGGATGACAGCTTGAGGCTCTATCGCAAAAAAAAAAAGAAAAAATAAATAAATAAATACAGTTAAAAAAAAAAAAAAAGACCTTTGAATATAGAATTAACTGTGGTTTCAAGGTGAAGTGTCTAGTTTAGACCAGTTTATAGATGGTGACACAGTTCACTGACATAGCAAGTAGATGGGAACAAGACCGGGCAAGTATAGATGAGCTCCTTTTGGAAGAAAAAGTCTAATCTTCTGGTATTATAATAACTTTTTTTAAAAATGAGATGGCAATCACTTTGAGGAAAAAGGAAATAATCATCTCACAGTTTGAAAAAGTAAAAATCACCCTAGAACAACACTAGATGATTAAATTTGTGGATGCTTTTTTTTTTTTTTTAAATGCAAGAAATTTCAAAGCAAATGTTTCAGAAGTTTCTAGTCAAGCCTTGTCTCCTCTCTGAGGTCCTCCCCATATCACCAAGCACAATTAGCATCTGACACACTGAACTCCTGCAGCACCATCGCTTCCTATTCTTATTTGTGACATATCTGTTTCCTTAAATCAAGTCAAAGTGTTCTCTGCAGTTTTTGGAGCCAGGTAACACAACATAATAATTAGTTTTAGTATCATCATAAAGACTCTTTGAAATGCCAAAACTCTTTCCCCACTTCTGTGCTTCGACATTCAATTCCAAAATAATAGGACATGTTTTTTTTTTTCTCCAAAGTTTTAGTATTTTTTTTTAACCTGATAGGATGCTTCCTCCCACTTACTGAAAAAATAATTACATCAGACATTCAGTACAATGAAGCTTTTAAAAGCCAAATTACCTATGACAGAAATGCTCAATTTTAAAATTCAATATTTTGCTCAAATAGTTCCTTTGCAAACTTTGCAGCTAAAACTGTCAGACTTAAAATCTTCACACACTGCACACATCATAATTACTGTTTTCTCCCCCTCAGATTGCCACGTTAAGAATATCATTGGATTTTCAGACACACAACATGGACACTGAATGCTAGTGAGCAGTAGTGAAGAGCGTGCTTGTACACACACACACACTCCAATACATTTGGGTATAGTAACCAGGTAACCATGATTTAGCTTCTCATACCAGGAATATCCAGGACTTTACTACCAGGCTGTTGGAAGAATGTTAATAAATCTCAAATCTTCCAGTAGTTGCAAACACAAGAGTTTCTCTCTGTATTCTGTCAGAGCCCATAAAGTGAGTCACATGTTGGAAATTTTGATTACTAAATCAGGACAATCCAAAATTATTTCTCTAAGGGAATCTATGGGGGAGGAAGGCTAAATAGGTTAAATGTGCTTGGGTCTCTTATCCTTTTATTTAAAACAAAAACTGAATACAGAATTATTATTGAACCTGTTTGCCATCAAATACTTTCACAATTTTTCTCTCTTCTTTTCCTTTTAAAAGAGTGTAAGTATGCTGTTTTAGCAACATACTATTAAGAGAAATAAAATGTATTGTAAATACATTGTATTCGGTGTTTAAAGACCTAGATTCAGCTGAAAAAGAAAACCAAGAGGAAGGAGAGGAGCTGCTGGCTCAACCAGACGTATAAACATATGATAAGGCTGCTGTAGTTAAAATGATATGGTGTTGGCAGATGACCAGACAGATGGAGCAAGAGAATAGAATAGAGAATCCAGAAATACACACAATTGCTTATAGTATTTAATAAAGGTAGAGTCCCCAATCAACTAAGAAATACGGGCACTTTATTTAATGGTTCTGGAATAACTGGATAACAATATAAAACAATAAAAAAAGTCTCTCTCTGATACCAAACACAAGAAAAAATTCCAAAGTAATCAGAAATTTAAATCTAAATAAATGAAATTACACAAGTATAAACATTTGTGAATCTATTACCTACAAGTATAAAAAAACTCTCTTCCCATTAAAATCTAAAAGTAATAAGTTTAAAATTATTACATTCGAATATATAAAGATTAAAAATGCATATTAACTATAATTTCACAGGCAAAATAAAAAGACCAACAATTATATTTTTAGGATTAAAAAAGGAAGAGATTTTCTTTAAAAGGCAATACAAATGATTCTTATATACTACAGACTTTGTTTTTGGTTTTTTTTAAAAAGACGGGATGTCAATATGTTGCCCAGTCTAGACTCAAACTCCTAGTCTCGAGTAACCTTCCCATCTTAGCCTCCCAAGTAGTTGGGACTATAGGCATACACCACTATGTCCAGCTAGGACTCTTACATATTTAAAGCCCATAATTAAAATAATAGCTCATAATGAAAGAAATACAATTAACATTACACAGGTATACTATATTTTATTCATCGCACTGACAAAACAGCAGTACTATGACAACATATTCCCTTGATAAGGCTAAGGGGAAAGAGATATATGTATTACTGACAAGAATGCAAAATGTCACAAATCCTATGAGGGCAACTTGGCACTATTTAGGAAAACTACGCGTTTATGTTTGCCTCTTCTGTAGGAATCTACCCAAAAGATAAAATGGTAAACCTCAAAAAGATGCATAAACATGGCTATTTATTCCACAATTTATAATGACCAAAATGCCAGAGATAATCTAAATGTACATCAATACAAATGAATTGCACTAACTCTGACGTATTTATACACAACACAGCTGTAAACAATAAATAAATAGATATATGACGAATACTTTCTCACATGTGATCTCCAGGATATATTGTTACGTGAAAACAGCAAGTTGTAGAATCAAATGAATAGATACACCTTATTATTATACCATTTACTTCAGAAAGAAAGCATGTGTTTGTGGTGTCTGCATGTGCAAGTGACAAGAGATCAAACTATAGTCAAAATTATCACTTATGTAAGATGAGGCGGAACATGTAGAAGACACAGAGCTAGGAGTTGGAGGAGGAAATTTACAAGATAAACACTAGAGTGCAAATGTCCTTATGATAAAATGATTTTTTTTCTTCTAGGTAGATGCCTAGTTATGGGATCGCAGGATCCAATGGGAGGTCTAATTTGAGTTCTGTGAAGATTCTCCATAATTCCTTCCAAAAGTGTTGTATTAGTTTACAGTCCCACCAGCAGTGTAAAAGGGTTCCCTTCTCTCCACATCCACGCCAGCATCTGTAGCTTTGAGACTTTGTGATGCAGGCTATTCTTACTGGGGCACTAGACTGCTTATTGCAGCTCAATCCGTAATCACCAAAATGTGGAAGCAACCTAAATGCCCACCAACCCAGGAATGGATTAACAAGCTATGGTATACGTATACCAGGGAATACTGTTCAGCCATTAAAAGAGATGGAGACTTTACATCTTTTGTATTAACCTGGAAGGAGTTGGAACACATTCTTCTTAGGAAATTATCACAAGAATGGAGAAGCAAGGATCCAATATACTCAATTCTAATATGAAGCCAGTAGACAATATAATACATACCCACATAAGAAAACCTCAATCAATTAAAGCCGAGGGGTGGGAGGAATGAGGGGGCAGGGAGAGGGGAAAAGAGAGGGGGATGGGGTATTCCCACTTAAGGGTCACAACGTGAGGGTGTGTGGCACAGCTCTTGGTGGGGGTGGGACACAAGTATAAGAGGCACTTTACCTGACAAATGCAAACAGTGTAACCTAATTCTCTGTACCCTCAATTAACCTGAAACAATAAAAAAAAAAGATAAATCTGAATATTTTGTCATTCCAAACTGAAAGGAAATTATCAAAAATTATTGGAATAGTGTCAAAAGAACTCACGAATCAACTTGAAGTGGCTCTCACTGTGCAAAGATGAGTCATCTGGAGTACCAATAAGCATAATATCATCAGTAAATTAAAATGAATCGAGTATGTTAAAAATCCAGAAATTCACAATGATCATTTTAAAAATTCAACTGCCTTTCAAAAATGCAAGGAAACCATTTTATTTTTCTGAAAACTGGTAAATAAAGGGAACAAATCATGCATATAATTTCTTTTTGGTAAAAACTGTATCTCAGCATATTCAAAACATCAGTGAAATAAAACTTCTCTCTGTGGAATTATTCAGCTAGCAAATAAAGAAGTAATGATAAAATTAAAATATCCACATTTTGCAAACCCCTCCGTATACTCTGACTCTGGGAAATGATCATCAGTGGTAGCCAACATCACAATGTCCTGAAGACACTGGACATTATGCATCTCATAGTGGAAGTTTAGAACAGCACCTATTAAATAGTCTTGAGAAAAACATAGCCTAAAATAGTCATGTTTCTTGATATAACAAACAGGATAAGAAACACACAGGGAATAGAGGAACAAATATTTTTCTAAACTGAGACTGCAATCACAAATATCCAGATAATAGGAAAGTCCACAGGCAAACAATTCATTTTTTTACAATTAGTCAATTATAAATAAAAAAGGGTAGCCCATAAAATAAAAAAACTGTAATAGACTACCAACAAAATGTAATATGCACATCCTGTTTTATTGTTGCTACAAATAAACCATTAACATAAAATCTATAAACAAATAAATCAAACATGTATGACAAAAAATACAAACTATATTATCTGATGATGTTAGGGAATTACCTGTCTATTGTTTATCTGTTTGGTTTGGTTTTGATATCAACATGGCACCATGGCTAAGTTCTTTAATGAGAGGTTTTTTCTTTTTCTTTTAGAGACACATACTCAAATATTTATGGACTAAATGTTATAATATGTAGGATTTGTTTCAAATTAATTCTGGAAGCAGGGAGGGCAAGTAAGAAGATATAAATGAATGCAAGTGTGCTGTGAGCTGGTTAGTGTTGAGGCTGAATAATGGATATATGCAAGTACCTTGTACCTTTCTTTCTGCAATATGTTTTTTAAAATATCCATTAAAAATGGCTTTGAAAAGATCTACAAATCCTAGATCCATCATTTATGTTTGTTCAATATTCAGCAAGTCACTTACACATTTTGAAGCCTGCTTTCTTATATGTAAAAGGTATATAATCAGTATTGCTTTGTATTGATTAATTTGCTTTTTCTACTTTTAGACCTTGATAATGGTTCATTGAAAAGAGCGAAAGGTTTTGGAATCAAAAGAAACTCTCTTTTCCATACCTAGCATTATTTTGTGACATTAGGCAAATACTAAACTTTTCTGAGCCTCATTTTTGTTCACATAAAATGGGATTAATACCAGCATCATGCCATGCTTCTGAAAACTATGTAAAATTGGCACTGATAAATAACACTCTTTGTAGTTCATGAAACCATATTGATCCGAAGGTGGAATGACTCACTCACCTACTAGAATCATTTAGGTTATTATCGAACTAATTGTCTTACTTGAATTATGATTTAAAATACTTTTTATGACCAGACTTTGGGCCGCTTGAAAATAAATCAGCAGGGAGGGGAGGAGGGAGGATGAGTGGAGGGAGGGTGATTGGTGCGATCACACTTACAGCGCATCTTACAAGGGTTCAAGTGAAAATTACCAAATGTAGAATATAAATGTCTTCATATAGTGATTAAAGGGCCATGAAGGCTACGTTAAATAGTTCAATGAAAATATTTCAGATTGTATATGAAGTCAGCACATTGTGCCCCATGATTGCACCAATGTACACAATTATGATTTAATAAAAATTTAAAAAAGAAAAGAAATCATTTACATCCTCTACTTTGTGGAAGGCATATTGCATGTAGTTGGTGAAATAAATTTTGATGAATTAAATTCCTGAAATAAATTAGATGATACCTTTACAAACTGACTAATCTCCTGAAACTATTGACACTGAATTCTTTTGCTATATATTGCTTACATATTGAAAAATGCTCATAAGATCCCTGGAAAAAATCTCAGTTTATTTCCTGTAAAAACTATAAATGTAATAGATAAAAAGTAGAGCAGGACTTTTAGTCCAGGCTTACAAACACAGTTAATTGGATGGTTTATTGGCAGGTGATAAGCTGTGTGATAAATGTTTGTTCCAGGCTTGTCAGGTCCCACGTGCAATACAAACATGCCACAGAATCTTCCATAGACAAATGTTACTAGCATAGAGTTTCAGCTTCATTCCAAAAATTGTGTAGCTATGAAGAATCACCTAGCACACAGTCATGCTCCAATGATGAGCAGGAATAACAGAGTGGTGGATTTTTCAATAGGTGCCATCCACCTTGAGTTAAGACAATGATGAGTAAGAAGAATGAATGGAGTCTCTAATAGAGCCTGGCCTCCAGAAGACACTATTTGAAACAACAAACTTAACCTCAAATGTAGTTTAAAATATCCCCACTTGAGAGTAAAACTCAATTCCAGCTTTCTGACAACATGGTGACAGCATAGTTTTTCTTCTGAGAAAAAATGCTCTTTTCTCATAAGACCTGGAGAAAGCCATAAGCTGTTCAATTAAAGTGTCTGAATATGGTCATCTGTTATCTGCAGCTCAGTGGGACAGCTCAGCAGGGGCCTACGGAGTTTAGCTGTACGCGCTTACCACAATGTTGCTTAAAGCTTCTCTGAAGCTAGTAATTGTACAAGTCACTATAGTAAAACTCACTCCTCAGTGCTCTCTGTTGACATTAACAAGCAAACGCTAGAGCGCAGTGCAGAGTAAAGGGAGATTTTGTCTCTAATTAAAAAGAAGTTCATGATATATAATTTCAAAGTCCATGAAGCATAGTCCTATAAAATATATGAACTATGCATGAGGTTACAGGATCTATATCAAAAAAAGACAAAAAATTAAATCAAGCTCAGTTTATACCTTCAAAAGTAAGACATTTGAAAGGAGATCATTGTAACATCATTAGTTCATTATAAGGTAACACATTCCTATTTTACAAGACTAGTATTTCAATAAACCTTTAAAGTCTCTATACAATTGTGTGTGTCAAAACGTATTTGATGACATAATTCACAATTTTATTGACATTCCTCACTTACATCTAATATTTTACACCCTGCAATACAGGAATTTTATTTCACCTGCTAGAAAAGTTTATGCTTAAAAAGGGACCAATTCTAACATATTTCATAGAGTTTTCTTCAATTTGCATTATTATATCCTAATATAAGTTGAAATATGCAAAGGCTTTATGTAACAAAAATGTTCTCTTATTTTTATGGCTTGGAACAGAAAGAGGAGTAGAGGATACATCTTTAAGAGAACAAAACATAAATCCACTGTGGTCATAATTTCCCATAGTCATGAAAAACTCCCTATGAAATTGTTTAAGAGAGAATCTGAGCAAATGGCTAGATACATTTAGGAGAGGCTACATTCACTACAACAAACTCAAATTTAATTCTCCTTTAAAAAAAAAAAAAAAGCTCTGTTAAAAGTCATAATAAGGTTCTTCATCAGTGAAATAAGGATCGTAATTCTCACCATATACATCACAGAAGATGTTTGTGACATTAAAAAAATGTGCTAATGTATAGAGGGAGGGAAATAAGCTTTGTAGAAAGCAAAGGAGAATAGAAATGTAAATGATAACCAAGAGGCTCATCATCACTTGCTTATAGCCAAGCTTAGGACAATGTCACACTCAGCATAGAACAGACTGTTTAGCACATTAATGTTTATTATTTTTTTAACTTAAATACCAATAAATAACAGGCAGACATATTGTCAAAAGTACTATTTTAAACAAAATTAAACAGCAAATGAGCCTGGAGTATTGAGTAGTGCCAGAACATAAGGAAGTACTCAGGAAACAACACACACACGCACAATGATGGATGGATGTCAAAGGAGCCACCTAAGAGAGATCCCAATGGCCAAAACTGGAACAATCTGAGCATCAAAATAAATGAAATAAGATTGGAATATAACCCAAGGTGCAGAGGAAATATCTATGAGTCCAGAATAGCTTAAATAAATAATAGAATTTCAAATTGGTAAATAAGTAAATGGAAGAGCATAAATCCGCTGTGCAGAAAAATTTCAAGTAATGTATGTTGATAACTCCACCCTCAAGGAGAGGGACCATAAATCCTGATCCCTTTAATGTGTATGGTGACTTCCTTCTAAAGAGTAACAGGAAGAAAAATAGTAATTGCAACAGGGGAAAAAACTGACTGACATGATCTTGGTGATCAAAGATGGTGTGATGAGACTGGCATTTTACTGCTTTGGTCTTTCTCCCAAAAACTCACAACCCCAATCTAACCATGAGAAAAACATCAGACAAATTCCATTTCAGGGGCATTATATAAAATCTCTAAACCACACTCCTCAAAGCTGTCAAGGTCATGAGATTCCAGGGAAATCAGAGAAACTATTTCACTTGAGAGGAACCTGAGGGACATGATAGTGAAATGTAATGTGGTGTCCTGGATGGGATCCTGGAAAAAGGGTACTGGGAGAAAGGTTTAAAGAACTGAGTGAAGTGGGAGCTTTAGTTAATAATGATACATCAATATTGGTTCATTAATTATAACAAACAAGATGTTAATAACAGGGGAAACTGGATATGGAGTGAGAAGGACAGGGAATACATGGACCATCACTGTAGTATGCTCATTTTTTTTCTATAACTCTAAAACTTTAACTTAAAAAAAATTTTAAGGGCAAGCAGCACCTGTGGCTCAAAGGAGTAGGGCACCGGCCCCATATACTGGAGGTGGTGGGTTCAAACCGAGCCCGGGCCAAAAACTGCAAATAAATAAAATTTTAAAGGCCTACCAAACATCCCTCTTTTTTTCTTGCAGTTGATACAAGGTAGAGCAGTTTGTTCTCCACCTTGGAAAGGATATCTTCACATGCTTCTTACTATTGGATCCCTAGAAACCACTAAAATAGAGCAGAACCTCTCTAAGTTGCCCACCCAAGGGACTGTAACAAACTGGTCAACATAAGGGACTAGGCCTATTGTACTGATACACATATGTGGTGCCGATCTGGTCTATGAAAATTAAGTCAGCTTAAGGATGTGGTCACTGTAAGTAAGTGATCAACTATGGAAGTTCTACTGTAGTTAAATTCACTAAAATTTCCTGAAATGTAGGGTTTACCTCCCCCACTCTGGTTGACATGTCTACTAAGACATAAAAATTGCTTTACTACTTCCTCCCTTTACATCCAATCAGCATAGTGTTCAAAAAGTGGTGGACACAACAGTGTTTTTCAAATATCAAGGTACTTGGGACATCTTCAGACTATGTTGTGACAGAGAACAGAAGAGCTGGCACAGTGAGGCAAAGCAGTGATGGTGTAACATTGGCTCTCCCAGATAAAAGCAAACAGCTTTTGATGGACTTTACAATGGGTATGAAGAAAACAACATTGACTGATGAGGTCAATAACTGTGTACAAAGAACCAGGAGCTGTGCTGACTTTCTTAGGTAAAGATACTACATCTTGACAAACAGACTCTCCCCAGTGAAGTTTACAATAATCCATAGTTTGCCCTCCAACTTCCACATAGGTCAAACAGGTGAGTTAAAAGGGGATCAGCCCATTAAATATCACCACCTCTCATTATTCAAGTCTTTGATGGTGGCACTAATATCTAAAAATCCTCCTGATGTGTAGTATTCCTCCTGAGTTACTATCTTGGTAGGGAGAAGAAAAATTCTGAAGTTTCCATTAACCCTCACCCCATGAATCAAAGGTGAATGGGAATATTTTTCCAGGTGCAAAATATTTCTAATCCAATTACACATTTGGAAACTAGTGAAATGAAAATGGGCTGGACCTATGAAATAATTGGGTATATTGTGAGTTACATCTGGGTTAATTCCAAGCATCACCTAGGCACCACCATAGAGATGTTTTGGTCACCTAAAATTAGTGACAGTTCATAATCAGTGTTTAGTAATTCCCTATTATTTTCCACAGCACCCAGTCATTTCTGTGGTACATTCACGATACATGCAGGTATATTCACAATACATACCTGTGGCAATGCTGCAGGTTTCTTTCTCAGGGGAACCTGACCCTCCCTTCAATCAATGAGCTCTGGGTTTAAGAAAAGGCTTAGGTCTAGAAGGTGGTGAAAATTCTTAACCCTCCTCAAGCATTCAGTCACTATTTCTACAAAGTGTTCTGTTATATAAATCAAGCAATTTTTTTTAGGTTTCCCCATCTATTTTATTTATAGGATCACCAAGATCAACTAGCTAGACTCAGGAGTCTCTGTGGACCAACGTATTCTGAATACTGTCATGTCACTGCTCACCCTTCAAGTGAATGTGGTCATCCTGCCTTTATCAGTTGGCCACTTGGCCTCAGACTTTCTGGCATCCCCTCACTCCACTAAAATTAGGGAATCTGTATTAATTCAGGGGTTACCCAAAGCCATACCTTGCAATAAAGGGGTGCAACCAACCACTCCAACAATGCAGGCCATACTCCATAAGTACATATTAAGTCCAGAGTCTTTTGTAACTATACCTGTATCAATATATTGAGCGCAGCCTCTCTAGTAATATTACCATCCTCCTCATCTAATACCCTTAGAATCCACACCCACATACATTGCCCGGGTTATTGACAAAATGTTCAGTTCTCTTTCTTCTTGGGTCATACTCTGTACCTGACATCCTAAAGCCCAAGGCCATGATCAGACTAATCCCCAATTCTTATCTTTAAAGATCTTTTTTCCTAGGTCCACTGCCTTCACCAATTCTAAATCTGTTAGTGTCCAGTTGAAGACAGAAACCACACCCATAATAAGAAAAGGAAAATTTGGGGGGGAGGAGCCAAGATGGTGGCCGAGTAACAGCTTCCTTGCAACTGGGCATGGTGAGACTGAGGAGAGAAGAATTCAGGCATCTCTGGCTGGCGAGATCTGCCCAGAAACATCCCTTTGGGGACAAAAGGAGACAGCGTGAGACTTCTGGACCCCCAAGGAAGGCAAAAGCAGTGGAGATCTGGCAAGTGCTTGCGTGTGTTCATTCGGTCTAATCCTGCCGGCTGCTGTGGCTGCAGCAGCAGTGAGATTGCAAACTAGAAAGGCCTTACCTGTGAGCTGTTTGGGTTTCTTTTGGACTTGGCACTCAGTTGAACTGCCTTGGGAGAACTGGGGCAAGAGTGAGGAGGTCTTTGACTGTTGTCTGGGGCTCCAGACTGAGCCGCCAAGCCAGACGGAGCTACCAGTGTTTGGTGGTGGGCTGTGTGGAGCCATCACAGGAGAACTGCCCCAGCAAGCTCCACCCTCAGGGTCGCAGAACAAGCATTGGGTGAAAGCAAGTTATCTAGTGACTGAGCAGCCTAAAGGCGGGGACTGAGACGCCTTGCAGCTTTAGCCCTCAGGAGCATTGGGTGAGACCAGTTTTGGCACACTGGGTAAGTGGATAGCCACTTAAGGAGTGATCCCAGAGACAAGCGCTTTCCTGGGAAAGCTTCAGCTTAGCCCAAGTTAGCAAGTTAAAGTGCCTTCTAAACAGGCTGAGGGGGATTTACACTCTCCACCCTGCAGGGTTTGAGAAATCATTAGAGGCCTCTGGTCTCCATTTTGTTCACCCGTATCAACATTGCAATTAACATATCATACCCCAGAAGATCACCCCTTGCCCAGACAATATCAGCAAGATATATATACTGCTTTGTTTCTCGGTTTGGTTTGGTTTTGTGTTTTGTTGTTGTTGTTGTTGTTTGTTTGTTTTCATTATTGTTATTTTATTTTTAATTTCAACATTTTCCTTAAAGATTTTTCTTTTCTTTTTTTATTGCTTCATTTTTCTAGTTTAAATATAATTTTTCATTGTTGCCTTTTTCAACAATTAGACTTCAATTTTTGCTAGTGTTTCTACCCATAGTAA
>CAUYRH010084098.1:0-37263 GCA_963574655.1 Perodicticus potto
CTGTAGTCCCAGCTACTTGGGAGGCAGAGGCAGGAGACTCGCTTGAGCCCAGGAATTGGAGGTTGCTATGAGCTGTGATGCCATAGCACTCTATCCAGGGTGACAGCTTGAGGCTCTGCCTCAAAAAAAAAAAAAAAAAAAAATTTGAGAAATGAGTTTTGAAGAGTTCTTTGTAAATTGTCCCCTTGCCTCTGTTTCTGATGAGCCCAGATTATTGTATCATGACTCCCTGAGATAATAGCAATTCCATGATGTTGGTGTAGCCTTGGGCTCCTCACAAGGCCCCTTGCACTCATTCTTTTTGAGCTTCTCAGCCAACATTCTCAGGGGTCAAGGTTAACTTCGTCTCCATCCTGCAGGTGAGTAAACTGAGACCCTGAGAGTCTGTGAGTAGCCTGAGGTTTCATGAATTCTGACTCCCAGCTTGGTTTCTTTCCCCAGTCCTGGGATGATGGCCTCTTTTGGTCCTTCTAGGAGCAATGAAAAGAAGGGACTTAGTCAGCCCCACTACTGCCCTTGAGCAGGGCTTCCTTCAGCCATCTTCCTCATCAGTAGAGAGGGAAGGAGAATCCTTGTTTTGTTGCTCGTGTATATTTTTTCATAGTTTGTGTTCATGTTAATCAAAGTAACGCATGCCCATAGTTTAAAAAAAGTCAAATAATACTAAAAGGCATATAGCAAAGTACAGCAATTCATTGGAATACAAAGCGCTTCCCAGCGGCAGCCACTTTCTTTTGGTGTTTACTTCCATCTTTGTAAGTAATATGCTTAGACCGTTTTTTCTTGACTCATCAATTTTAAACTTCATTTATTGAAACTTCTCCTTCTGGTAGATTAGGATTTTGTCTCTGCGTTCCCTTCCCGCATACTTCCTCTTTGGCTTCTGAAAGGAGAGCAGAATCCCATGCAGCATCTGCCAGATGTAAAAGAACTGTTTACTGTGAGATAGCGTTAGAGTTATGGGAATCAGGAAACCAGCCTGTGATTTCTCACGCAGTTGGCACAATGGTAATTTCTGAATGTTGTGTTTCATTAGCAGCCTTGAGCGGAGGTGGTTTAAATTTGAGTGGGCAGGATTTAGATGTTTTATTTTTATATCTATCTCCAACACTCTCAGAGGCACGTGGCTTCTTGGGTTTGTAACAAGACGTTTTCTGTTGCCCAGGCCCTGGGTTCCTCGTTAGCCCCAGTTCACGCTCCTCTTGGGGGCCTGGCTCCTTTACGAGGCCTTGTGGATGCCCCAACCCCTATTCTTCGTGGATCTCAAAATATGAGCCTAGGAAGCTCAGTGGAGTCTGGTCAGCTTGGAGAACTCAGGCAGGTAAGTACTTTCTCTTATGCTCTGTATATTTAGTTACCATGGGACCTCCTATGTGCCTAGTTGGGAACCCTGGCCTGTAGATAAAGAGAATAGGCTGAGTCCTCAGAGTTCATAATCTAGTTGGGAAGCTGAGTCGCACCTGTGTGAAGATGAACTCTGGAGGATAGACCCATGCTATAGGGACTCAAGTGCTTATTTCCCTGTACTTGCATCCAGGGCAGTAGGAGTTGAAGAAGGGAGTCATCGGTGTGAACTAGAGTAACCAAGAACCAAGGCATTCTAAATAAAGAGCGTTCCAAAGGTACCTATATTGTGTCCCTTGACTGTTGTCTATTTTGGACCCTTCACAGGGTCTCAAGACATCAGCCTTTGCAAAGGGTCTCTTGGGCTCTATCCATGAGGACAAGAATACTCTCAACCTCTTGGCTTTAGGGGTGGAGACCGAAGAGGAGGAGAGTGAAAACCAGGTAATGATGGTGTCTTCTCCTTGGCATGGAAACCCCTGTACATGTTTTTTGAAAATTTTTTTTATTGTGGTAACATATATAAAACATAAAATTTGCCATTTTAACCATTTTTAAGTTAAAATTCAGTGGTATTATCTTCACAATTTTGTGCTCCCATTGCCACACCGTTTCCAGAGCTTGTTCATCATCTCAAGTAGAAACTCTGTACCCATTAAACAATGACTCCCCCTTCCCCTCCCTCTTGCCCCTGGTGACCTCTAATCTACTCTCCTTCTTTATGAATTTGCCTATTCTAGGTACTTCATGTAAGTGAAATTATATAATATTTGTTCTTTAGTGTCTGGCTTCTTTTCCTAAGCATGATGTTTTCAAGGCTTATCTATACTGAAGCATGTATTAGAACTTAGTTCCCTTTTAAGGCTGAACAATGTTCCATTGCATGTGGAGGCCACGTTTTGCTTATCCACTCTTGTGATGATACATACATGAGTTCTTTCCACCTTTGGCTAATCTCTGTGTATTTTGAAACTAAGTAAAAATGGTTTTCCAGCCCACAGCTTCCTTAACTAGTCGATATGCCTGCTAGGTCTGAACCAGAAAGCACAACTTACAGCAAGCTTCTTGGCCACTTGCTTGGCACAAAGCATTGTTCATACTGGATAAAGGGCTGTTTAGTGAGGCTGCCTTAGTGGAGGTCCTGCCCTAGAGTCCTCCGAAGCCCTGTCTGGGCCCCGCCTGCTGGTTCAGCAGCACCCTACTTTTCCCTCTGCATGCCTCTCACCCTGGGCTGATAAGTTTCTTTTGACTTACCATCATAATCACTTTTATTTCTAGAGTGTCCGGAGCTCAAGTGAGCTTCTGAAGAACCTGCACCTGGATGTTGGAGCACTGGGGGATGACTTTGAATATGAGGTAGGCCCCTACAGGCAGTGCAACAACTTTCTTCCTTATATTAAGTCTTTCTAATTTGTGGGATGGATATTTGGAAAGAGAATCATTTTCTTCTAGGCCTGTCCAGGTAGGATTCCTAGGCTTTGGGTGGGACAAGAGGGGAAGGCAATTCATTCATTTATTCATTTATCAAATACTCACTATTTAATGACTATTTCTGCATGAGGCACTTTTCTAGGTGCTATAGCTCATACAAGCATAAATGAGATATGATTACTGCTCTGTAAGATTCTCCAGAGTTGTGGAAGAGAGACTTAAATGACTAAGACAGGCTAGAATGCAATGAGGCTGTAAGGAACGTAAGCAGAGTGCAATGGAGTTCATCTGAGGTGAATAAGGAGGATGAGCAGGTGAGAGAAGTCTAAATGCAAGAACTGTACAGGCAGAGGCAGAAGGTGCAGGGTAAGCTTGGGGCAGATTAGGGGTCTCTTTATTCTGGAGTACATAGCATGCATAGGAGGGCAGGGGGACATGAGACTGTGGGGGTAGGTTGGGCTGAGCCCTGGAGCACCTCAGTGGCAGAATAAGCGTTTTGGATTGGATTACAATGGCAGTGGGAACCATCCAAATGTTTTAACAGAAAAGTAACAGTATCCTGAATGTTAACATGTGTTAAATGCTAAATCTGTATCAGGACACTGTGCGGGGCTCCATGGGAGGTAGGATTATTGGTAAGACATGGCCTGGGTTCTCAGGGAGTATGCACCTGGGGAGAAGACTGGCACTTGGTAAGTACTCAGTACACTTTAAATGAATATTTAGGAAGCTGTACAGCAGAGCAGTGTGTGTACAGAGGTGTAGCATAGGTATACTATTTGGGGGAGACCTTTGGTGGAAGATATTACTTCCCTGGACATCATGGAAAACTTGTTGGAAAAAAAAAAAAGAAAAAGAAAACTTGGAAGAGGTGACATTTAATGGGAATCTTCCCCCCCCTGAAGAAAGAGTCTCTCCATGTCACCCTTGGTAGAATGCTGTGGTGTTGCAGCTCACAGCAACCTCAAATTCTTGGGCTTAAGCAATTCTCTTGCCTCAGCCTCCCACACAGCTGGGACTACAGGCACCCGCCACAATGCCTGGCTATTTTTTTTGTTGCAGTTGTCATTGTTTAGCAGGCCAGGGCTGGGTTTGAACCCGCCACCTTCAGGGCATGTGGCTGATGCTATAACCACTGTGCTACAGATGCTGAGCCATTTAACGGGAATCTTGAAGAGTAGGTAAATTACAGAGATGGAGGATATAAGGAGTTGTTCTAGGCAAATAAACAGCTTGAGCAAAAAGCATGAGGGCTGGAAAACACAGAATATGGATGGGAATAACTTCTAGAATATCCACCCAAAATTGAATGTTCTTTGTAAAAAAAAAAACCAAGACAATAATACAAACCACACCGAACTCATCATGTCATTGCAATATCTATGACCTCTAATGTGTTTTTATACTTGGAAAAGAATGTTCCCTAATACATGTACTTTGTTTAGTGTCCAATTTATTAATTTTTTTTTGGAGACAGAGTCTCAAGTTGTCGCCCTGGGTAGAGCCAGGGCATCATCATAGCTCACAGCAACCTCCAACACTTAGGCTCAAGTAATCCTCTTGCCTCGGCTTTTCGTATTTTTAGTAGAGACGGGGTCTTGCTCTAGCTCAGGCTGGTCTTGAACCCAAAAGCTGTACCCGCCTCAGCCTCCCAGAGTGCTAGGATTACAGGTGTGCGCCACCGCACCTGGTCCCAATTTACTAACCTTTTTTTTTGAGACAGAACCTCAGTTTGTTGCCCTGAGTAGAGTGCCCTGGCGTTATAGCTCACAACACCCTCTAATTCTTTGGCTCAAAGGATTCTCTTGCCTCAGCCTCCCAAGTAGCTGGGACTACAGGCGCCCACCACAACGCCTGGCTATTTTTATATTTATTTATTTATTTACTTTATTTTTTGAGACGGAGCCTCAAGCTGTTGTCCTGGGTAGAGTGCTGTGGCATCACAGCTCATAGCAACCTCTAACTCATGGGCTCAAGCAATTCTCCTGCCTCTGCCTCCCAAGTAGCTGGGACTACAGGCACCCACCACAATGCCTGTTTATTTTTTGGTTGCAGCCATCATTGCTGTTTGGCAGGCCTGGGCTGAATTCAAACCTGCCAGCTCAGGTGTATGTGGCTGGTGCCTTAGCCGCTTGAGCCACAGGTTCTGAGCCCCGGCTATGTTTAGAGATGAAGTCTTGCTCTAGCTCAGGCTGGTCTCGAACTCATGGGCTCAGGAGATCTGCCCATCTTGGCCTCCCAAAGTTCTGGGATTACAGGCATGAGCCACTGTGCCCAGCCCTCAAATTCATTAAAATTTTTCTTTTTTTTTTTTTTTCTTTGAAACAGAGTCTCAAGTTGTCTCCCTAGGGAGGAGTGCCATGACATCATAGCTCACAGCAACTTCCAACTCCTGGGCTCAAGCTAATCCTTTTGCTTCAGTTTTTCTATTTTTAGTAGAGACGGGGTCTCGCTTTTGCTCAGACTGGTCTAAACTTGTGAGCTCAAGCTATCCACCCGCCTCAACCTCCCAGAGTGCTAGGATTACAGGTGTGAGCCACTGCACCCGGCCTATTAATTTTTAAATAATTAATATTTCTTAAAATATTCCCAAAGTATTTATACAGACAATGAATAATGAGGTCAACAAGTTAGATTTCCTTAAACATTTAAATATTGGTTACAGGCTCAATTAGTTAAACTTTTCACAGAACCAAATTCTTTTAAATACCTGAAAATCAAACAAGTCACTCACACTTCATTAGAATTACCAGAAAGCTGGCCAGTAAAACAAAACCACTCATATCATGGATTTAAATTTGTTTCCTCATTATCCCTTACTATTTCTTTTTTTTTTTTTCTTTTAATTGTTGAGAATTCATTGAGGGTACAAGAAACCAGGTTACACTGATTGCATTTGTTAGGTAGAGACCCTCTTACAATCGTGTCTTGCCTCCAAAAGGTGTGGCACACACCAAGACCCCACCCCCTCACTCCTTCCCTCTCTCTGCTCTTCCTTTCCCCACCCTTCCCTCCTCCTTTTGCTCTCTGCTCTCCCCTTCCCTCACCCCCACTGTGTCATTAATTGTCATTAATTGTCCCCATATCAAAATTGAGTACATGGGATTCATGCTTCTCCATTCTTGTGATGCTTTACTAAGAATAATGTGTTCCACTTCCATCCGGGTTAATGCAAAGGCTGTAAAGTCTCCATTTTTTTAAATGGCTGAGTAGTATTCCATAGTGTACATATACCACAGCTTGTTAATTCATTCCTGGGTTGGTGGGATTTAGGCTGTTTCCACATTTTGGTGATTGTAAACTGAGCTGCAATAAATAGTATAGTGCAGGTGCCTTATGATAAAAGAATTTTTTTCTTTCTGGGTAGATGCCCAGTAATGGGATTGCAGGATCAAATGGGAGGTCTAGCCTGAGTTCTTTGAGGGTTCTCCATACTTCCTTCTAAAAAGGTTGTATTAGTTTGCAGTCCCACCAGCAGTGTAATAGTGTTCCCTTCTCTCCACATTCACACCAGCATCTGCAGTTGTGAGACTTTGGGAAGTGGGCCATTCTCACTGGGGTTAGGTGATGTCTCAGGTAGTTTTGACTTGCATTTCTCTGATAATAAGGGACAATGAGCATTTTTCATGTTTGCATATTATGAATTGGGCACAAACTTGATAATAGGATCTACAGAGAACTCAAATTAATCAACAAAAAAAGAGCCAACAATCCCATGTATCACTGGGCAAGAGACATGAATAAAACCTTCTCTAAAGAAAACAGACAAGTGGCCCACAAACATATGAGAATCAATTTTTTTCCTCATCATTGTTAAAATGAAATGATGCCAAACAAAATGATTTTATTGAAGGACCGGCTGTATTGTGCTGACTATATGAATTGAAAAAGGAGATACAGCCCTGAAGAGTACTCAACACTTCTAAAGTTTGTTTATGGCCCCAAATTTCTGCCTCAGTTTGAAAATAAGTTTCTTCTATGTAGCATGGTCAAACAAAAATTGTTAAAATATAGTGATTTATTTCAAATAATTTATTTGAGGGTATAGTAGAGATTTAAAAGATATTTACATTGGAACATCTACCCCAAATTTACATTATTCTAACAACTTTCCTCCTCCTCTCCCCTGGACCCTGATACCTTGTGTAAGTGAAGACCCACTATGGTACAAGATTTAAAGCATTGGAGTTTCTGTTTTCATCACGACCATCATAAAGCATATGAGAAGACAAAGGTTTCCAAGCAAGCATCATTTTTTGACATCAGCAAGAGAGGGAAATATAAATATGGTTTAGGAGAAAAAAATTGTTTGGAAAGATCAAAAAGTTGCTTTAATTCAGAAACAAAATCTGTTTGTAGATTGATCTACTAATTCTCCAATAATATTAACAATTGAAGATGAGAACAAAAGCCATATGTCAATAAGTAATGTTTGGGAATAAGGGAATGGAGTCATGAGCACCTATGAAACTGGGTCCTAAACAAAATTTTACCATGGACAAAGAAAGCACTATCCAGAAGTTGTAAGAGTCAAAGTGATTCCTAAGATCTGGCCCCTACTCCTTGGAAGATGCAGAAAAGTATAACAAAGATCACTCTTTCCTGTAACATTTTAGTAACATGGGAGTCAAATCCTGCATTTCTTGTTAACATGACAGTATTTTCTATCTCTTGTCTTACCAGCGAGCACTGTCTATATGACCTCTCATCAGCACTGCAGCACCAGCTTTATTTGATGGAATTTTTTTCTTTAGATAATTACCCAAATGGCTTTGTGGGAATTTAGTAAGTAAATGTTCTTCTCCTAGTGTCTCAGTCTGCTTGGGCTACTGAAGCAAATCACCATAGACCAAGTGGCTTAAATGACAAACACTTATTTCTCACAGTTCTGGAGGCTGGGTATTTGAGATGGGGATTGGCATGGTCGGGGAGGGCCCTCCTCCAGGTTGCAGACTGTCATCTTCTCCTTGTATCCTCATATCACATCGTGGAAAGAGGGTGAGAGAGGTCTCTGGGAAACTTACGTGACAGTACTAACTTCATTCACAAGGGTAGAGCCTTCATGACCTAATTACCTGTCAAAGGTCCCACGCCCTAATGGGACACATTAGAGATTAGGATTTCAATGTGTGAATTTTGGAGGAGACATAAACATTCAGTCCATAGTACTTGGGCAAAACTCCTTCACCCCTAGAGAACAGTTAAAATGGTTATAATGACTATTCTTGGTTTCTAATGCCAGGACTTTTGTTGACATCTCCTTCACACAGTTGCTCTCTGGGCCCAGAATGTTCTCCACCCCATCTCTCCACCAACTTTTTCATCTAGTTCACTACTACTTCAAGTCTCAATTAAAATCACTGCATTTTGTTGACCTAACAGATTAACTAGATTAGCATTTATGGTGTCCAGCTTTTTTTGTCTCTGCCACACATTAGAAGACTAATAGTTATCTTGGCCCACACATTAAATACACAAACATTAGGGAAAGCTGATTAACAACAACAAAAAAAAGGTCAATGCATACTTTTCATGACATCTGTCATCACACATAAGCAAAAAACATCCTACTTTACATGACATCTGTCATCACACATAAGCAAAAAACATCCTCACAAAATTGGCATGTGGCCTGCAGGCTGCAGGTTGGACACCCCTAGTAGATATTAGAATCACTTGGTACAGCCAACAATAAAAATAACCAGGCCTACCCTAGAGCAACTACATCAGACTATCTAAGGTAGGTAGGAATAGCAGTACTGTTAAAAATATTCCCAGGTGATATCTGTGTAGACAGCGCTGAGAACACACAACCCCCTGTGTACTTCCATAGCATTGCCAAGTTCCTTGTAAGTATTGGGTCAGGCCTCTTTTCATGAATATTTCATATAATGGTGGGGACTTTTGCTCATCATGTAAAATGTTCATTAGAAAATCAGTGAGACAATCGCAAAGATGTGGAAACAACCCCAGTTCCCATCAATACATGAGTAGATTAATACGATGTGGTATATGTATACCATGGAGTACTCCGCAGCTATAAAAAGTGATGGTGATCTAGTATCTTTTATAACAACCAGAATGGAACTAGAGACTATTCTTTTAAGTGAAGTATCATAAGAATGGCAAAACAAACACCACATGTACTCAGTACTAAGTTGGAACTAGTTGATGAATAATTATGTACACTATGGAAATAAAAATCAGTGGGAATCTAGTAGGTGGGGGTCGAGGGAGGAGAAGTTGGGTTAATTCACACCTAATTGGTATAATGGACACATTCTGTGTGAACAGCACATGTAAAACTTTGACTTAAAATGAAGCCATAATTGAGATTTGAGATTCAGTGTTCTAAGGGTTCTGGATAAATATCCAAGAAAATCTACCTGGATTTTGGAAATGTTTTAATTTAGTGCTACTTACTGAGAAAAGCACTGTAATCATAATGTAGGTGCATGGATCTCTAAGATATACTTCTCAAAAATGACATATTTGTTATATTCTTCTCTGCATCTTGTCTGGATAACTCACTGACAGGCTGCAGGGTGAAAAAGACACAAATCACTTACTTGTGGCTCAAGTAAGAGAGGGAAAGGCACATAAGGCAAGGAAGTTTTGAAGAGAAATTAGGGGCTGGTCAGAAATGCAGGGTCTAAGTCAAACTTTGGGGGACACTACATGCCAGCCGCTGACTTTGTAAATATCACAGAACATACGATATGCAAAGAACTTTACAACTGACTTAGGCTAACCTCTTCACTGAGGAATTGAGGCCCTACAAGGGGAAGTAGCCGGGCAGCAGGACAGCCACTGAAATCAAACTTTTGAGTTTTGCACGGGGTCCACTGATTCAGAGTAGGGGCTACATGCAGACTAAGGTTAGTGTAGGGTCTGCAGATGGTGGTGTGGTGGGACCACACCTGGCAAAATATCTCAGGGAAAGATAGGACCCATGTTCAGCTCTGAGTCCGTCTTTCCCAGATGAAGCAGGCAGACCATGTCCTGGATTGCAGCTCCCCTTCCCAAGGCTAAGAGTTAGGATGAGTAAGTGATAGTGCAATTCTGGGTTGAGAAGGTTGAGGATCTGTAGGTGAAATAATGGGGTGGGTGGCAATGCTCCCAAACTCAGAGCTGCTTATTGTTAATGTTCCTGCTGCAGCTGTTCTAGACAGTAGCACCAAAGGGCTAAGTGTGGATGTGTTCTTTCTTGACATTGACTGTGACAATGACCCTCTTTTTCAATGTTTTGGAGTTCATCCTTCCTTACACATTAGCAGGCTCGAATCTTTTATTTTCGGTGACTTTTAGCAAAAGCAGGCCCTCCCATTTCTGTCCAGTTGCCTCATGGCTTGGATTGGAGTCCAGTGCAGCAGAAACAGGGGTGGAGACTTGCTGTACAAGGGCCAATTCCCTGTCCTTGTGGCTCCCTTTAGTCCTCCCCTCTGGGCTGCTGCTCTGCTACTCCAGCCTACTGGACTCATTGTGAGGACACTGTGGCCTTATAGTGGAGGGAACATCAAGAACTTTAAGAGAGGGTCCCCATGGATGCAAGTCTCCTCATCTCGATGTTCCCTTTACGTGCCAATGAGTTTGAAGTCCCAAAGCTGTCAAAAGGCTTCTCCAGAAAGACAAAGCCAGTTAGTGTAAGGCCAGGATTAGCACACATCATTTGGTATTCTTGGGATGCTATTTAGAACCAGCAGGATCTGAGCTGGATTTGCTAGAGGGCTTCTCAGATTTTCCCTATCTTCAAAGGCCTCCAAACAAGGCAACACAGCTCTGAAGGAGAAACTCTGATAATGGCTCTCAAATGTATATATTAACATGTCCTTTGCTGATCTTTTTGGGCCAAATCCAAAGGTGACTAAAAGTTAGACTAGATTTTTCATGACATATGGAAGGAAGAGAGATTAATCATCTCAAACAAGAAAGTTAAAAGTCAATTTAAGAAAGTTCTTTAAGTTCATGAAGGGAATTATTATTCTCCGCCCCATTTGAGGACAAAATAAAAAAACTTGTGTTAGTAACTGGATTAAATGTAAAAGGTCATTTTTAATATTTAGAGAGGTTTTGGGGAGTGCCTGTTGGATTTATTTCTTTGGTAATATATTGGTGTATAGATTTAACACAATCTGGGAATAAGTAACAATCTTGAAAAAGAACAACGTTGGAGATTAACACTTACTACAAAGCTATATAGCAGTGAAGACAGCGGGTGATTGGCGTAAGGACAGACTTAGGAACAGAATTGAGAGTCCAGAAATAAACCCTTACATTTATACCACAAGTTGTTTGTCCATCCATCTGTTTATAGACATTTAGTTTCCTTCTAGTTTGGGGCTACTATGAATAAGGCTGATACAAACATTTGTGTACAGGTCTCTGTATGGATGTATGCTGTCAGTTCTCATGTTCATGGAACTGTAGTACCTAGGAGTGGAATGGCTTTATCAGCTAGTAAGTGTATGTTTAACTTTTTTTGCATTTTTTTATTGTGGCAAAAACCACACAACATAAACTGCCATTTTAACCATTTTTAAGTGTACAGTTCAGAAGTGTGAAGTATATTCACGTTGTTGTGAAACAGATATCCAAAAGTTTTTCATCTTGCAACTATGAAATATGCCCATTAAGCAGCCCCCCTTACTTAGCTTCCCCCATCCCTTGGTAACTGATTCTACTCTTTCTATGAATTTGACTACTTTAGATACTTCATATACATGGAATCATACGTTATTTGTCTTTTTTGTGATTGGCTATTTCACTTTGTATAAAGTCCTCAAGGTTCTTCGATTTTGTAGCTTGTGACAAAATCTCCTTTCAAGGCTGAATGATATTACAATGTATGTGTATACCACATTTTGTTTATTCATCTATCCATCAGTGGACATTTGGCTTGCTTCCACCTCTTGAGTATTGGGACTAGCACTGCTATGAACACGATGTGTAAATATATCTTAGTATATGAATACTTTTTAAGTAATTGCCAAACTCTTTCCTAAAGTGGATGCACTAAATCATATTCTAACCAACAGTGTCTGAAAGTTTTAGTTCTTCCATACCCTCATCAACATTTGGGTGTGTTCAGTCTTATTAATTTGAGCTATTCTAATAGGTGTGTAGTGGTATTTCAGTGTGGCTTTAACTTGCACTTTCCTAGTGACTGATGATGTTGAACATTTTTTCGTGTGCCTATTGCTATCTTTGTATCTTTTTTGGGAAGGTTGAAGACCATTAGGTGAAACAATGAGTTGGGTGGAAACTCTCCTAAAGTCAGAGCTGCTTGCTGTTAATACTCTCTCTGCAGCTGTTCAAGACAAAGAACTAAAGAGCAGAGTATGGGTGTGTTCTTTCTTGACACTATGAGCTGATAATGATCATGGCCTTCTTTTTAAATGTTTTGGACTTTATCATCTCTTCAATCTTTTGTGCATTTTTGAAATTGGGTTGTTTATTTTCTTATTACTGAATGTGAGAAGTAGTTCTTTTACATCCTTGATTCAAACTCTTTATCAGATACATGATATCTGATATTATTTCGAATATTTTCTCCCGGACAATATAATGAATTGTCATTTCATTCTCTTAATGATGTACTTAAAAAGCAGAAGGTTTAATTTTTATAAAGGTCAAATGATTATATTTTTCTTTTATTAATCATACTTTTTTTGCCATATCCAAGAAATCTTTGCCTAACCCATGGACACAAAGATTTTTTCCTGTGTTTTGCTCTAGAAGTTTTGTACTTACAGGTTTTACCTTTAGGACTATGATCCACTTGAGTTAACTTTAGTATATTGTGCAAAATGAGGATCAAAGTTTATATATTTTGCCTATGGATATTTAATTATTCCAGCACATTTTGTTGAAAAAATTATTCTTTTGGCACTGAATTGTCTTTGTACCTTTGTCAAAAGTTGATTGTTCGTGTGTGTGGGTCTGTTTCTGAACTCTCCATTCTGAGAGTTATATTGGACTATCTTTATGCCATTGCCACATTGTTTTGATTATTATACTTCTATAAGTCTTAAAATTAGGGAGCATTAGTCCTCCACCTTTGTTCTTTATTTTCAAAGTTGCTTTGGTTATTCTAGGTCCTTTGTACTTTCACATAAATTTTAGAGTCAACTTGACAATTTCTGCCAAAAATGTCTATTGGGATTTTGTTCAATCTAATACATAATTTTGGGAAGCACAGACATCTTACCAAAACTGAGTCTTTTGAATATATCTCTCTATTTATCCCAATCTTTAATTTTTCTCAACAATATTTTATAGTTTTATTACACAGATTTTGCACATCTTTTGTCAGATTTGTCCTTACACAGTTCATCCTTTGTGATATTATTTTGAATAGCATTTAAAAAAATTAAATTTACAATTATTTCTTGCTAAGTGGGTCTTTTTTAAAGCTCTTAGATTTATCTTATTAGATGCTCTGTCACTTCTCTTATTATTAACTTGGTGAGCTGTTCAAAGATGCATATTTATTTTGAGAAACTTTTTGGCCAAATCCTGCTTATGCAGGCCAGGGAAAAGAAAGATTGACCCTGGGCCTGTTTTCACTACCTTCATGTAGAAAGACTCCTTTTCTGGTATGTTTTGATAAAGGGAACACTTCCGTGTGGTTCTTGTCTGGAGCCTCCTGATTCTCTGCCATGCAAACAGAACCCAGAGACTGAACTCCTGGCACAACTGTTACCAGTTCTCTAGTCACTTGGCTTGGCTGCTGATGGTCACAGAGCTGCCTAGAAGGAAATGGGGCACAGACTGCAGGTAGTCCTGCCAGAGCAGCTGAAAAAGTGCTCTATTCATGGCAGATTGTGTATCACGAACACACGGTGACAGCCCAGCATACCTGTCAGCCCCATGGCAGGCTGATTAGGTTAATTAAGTTTTTTTTGTTTTTTTTTTCTCTTCAAGCATTCTCATTAGAGCTGTCAGCAGCATCAGTGACACTAAAATGGAGAATCACATTTATGCAGTGGCAGGAAAGACCCAGAAGAATGCTGTGTGGACATGGCTAAGAGGCTAAGAAGCAGTGGATTCATTTCAACCTCAGGACAACCCGATTCAGGAATATTGGGTGTGGAAGCAATTATGTTTAGTGGAATTTGTGACTTTCTAAAGACATGTGTAACTGTCATATGGATGACAGCTTAGAGGACATCTTAGGGGTCCTATAGATGAGTCTCAGGGAGAGAGTCCATTTTCAAAAACATCAGAACCATAGACTGTTTAAGAACAGAACATGTTGAGATTTAATTACTGATACATATGGCACAGTGGCCCACAAAAAGCTCAGAGGCTAAGTAGAGGGTTTGACAGAGGGAATTGTTGGCTTTTGTGCCAACTAGATAAACTAGAAGTTTTATTTTAAGTAGAATTGGAGGTGTTAACTTAGTGAGATTGCAGGAACAACAGGAGAGCATCCATGCCTCCATCCCACCATGTTCATCCTTGCCTGAAACTTCAAAAATACTTTTGATTGCTTTGTACTTACTGAGATTCCAGTATTTTTGATGGGAAGGTAAGTCATTAGGCCTTACCAGTCATTTAAATCTCAGTATAAGTGAATTTATCAGAAAACATTTTTTTCTGGTCCTTGGAGAATATAGTATAAGGGAGATGAAGGAACCTAAAATGAGTAAAGAGAAGCAAGAGAGGGTAAAAACATTTTATACAAATGGCCAGTAAGCACATTAAAGAAATACTCAACTTATGTTAATAATTAGGGAAACACAAATGAAAATAATAATAAGATATTAATACTTCATACCTACAAGAATGTCTGTAGTCAAGGACATGAAAATTAAAAGTGTTGAAGAGGTTGTGAACTCTCATACATTGCTGGTGGGAATATAAAATAGTGCAGCCACTGTGGAAGTTAGCTCGAAGGTTCCCTAAAAAGTTAAATACAGAATTATCACATGACCCAGCAATTTTATTCCTATATATATAGGTTTATATATATACCCCTAGGAATGGTATATATATAAAAGAATTGAAAACAGATGGATGGTCAAAGAAAAATTGGAGGCTCAGCGCCTGTGACTCAAGCGGCTGGGTTGCCAGCCACGTACACCTGAGCTGGCAGGTTCAAATCCAGCCCAGGCCAAACAACAATGACAGCTGCAACCAAAAAATGGCCAGGCATTGTGGCGGGTGCCTATAGTCCCATCTACTTGGGAGGTGGAGGCAGGAGACTCTCTTGAGCCCAGGAATTGGAGGTTGCTGTGAGCTGTGATGCCACAGCACTCTATCCAGGGCGACAGCTTGAGGCTCTGTCTCAAAAAAAAAAAAAAAGGAAAATTGGACATGGTTGTTTATAGCAGACACTATTCATAGTAGCTAAAAGGTTTACACAACCCAAATGTCTGTCAGCTGATGAATGGATAAATGACATGTGGTATATTGATATAATGGAATATTATATAGCCATAACAATGAATTAAGTACTGATACATGCTACAATCTGGTACACCTTGAAAACGTGTGATAAGTGAAAGAAACCAAACACAAAAGGCCACATATTGTATGTTTCCAGTTACATGAAATATACAGGCCTGGAAAAATCCATAATGACAGAAAGCATGTCATTGGCTGCTGGGGTTAGAGCACAGGGGCAGTGGGGAGTGACTGTTTAAGAAAGGGGTTTCCTAATAAAATAAGAATAAGAAGTTTATAATATTATAAACTTTATAGTAGCAATAAATAAAAAGAAAAACAGAACCTGTATTAAGAACCATACTCACATCTTATTGAATGACATAAATAGATATAGTTGATAACATCTAATCTCATAAAAAGACCTAATCTCATAATATAAATTATTCCCAAATTAATTTGAAAATTTAATTCAATTCTAATTGGATTCCCAATAGAGTCCAATTTTAATTGTAAAAATATCTCAACATTTATATGGTGTCATATAGCATAACAAATTATCCTCCTGGAAGAAAATAAAAGAGGAATCCTCTCTTCCACCATATACAAAACATAAATACAATTGCCCACAAGACTTCATAGTAAAAAGAAAAAATTATTAAGGTTCTCACCATCCAGAGTCTCCTCTTGACGGTGAGAACCTTATAGAATCCTAGATACTGTAAGTAAAATGCATTCATGATTGATACTATAAAAATTAAAATTTTTCATATTACAAATGTACTATAAACAAAGTCAGTTTTGACAATAGGGGTATAAAAAATGTTTACAACATAGATAACACTAAACAGCTGGTAAGGATGTAAGTTGGTGTAGCCATTTTTAAAACTGATTCTGCACTATCTTGTACATTCACACATACCCTTTAGCTGAGGAATTGCATTACCAAGTGCAAACTAAAGAAAAGCTCTTCATCAAAAAAAAAAAAAAAAAAAAAAAAGAAAGAAAGAAAAGAAAAGAAAGGGGGTTCCTTACATGGTAATTAAAATCTTCTGGAAGAGACAGTGGTTAACAGCTGCAAAATATTGTGAGTGTGCTAAAAGCCACTGAACTATACATTTTAAAATGGTGAATTTTATTTCATATGAATTTTACCTCAATTAAAAAATAAATAAGGCACCTTTTGGCAAATGCTAAGGAAGCCCAATGTTTGTGAATGACAATTCATGGAGAGACAATCCAGAATCAGGGGATGTCTAGAGAACACGTCCCCCGCCCCGTTTTTACAAAGCCTAGTTAGGTAAAAAGCTTCAAAAGTGTAACTCTTTCCACACTTCCTTCTGTATTGTCAGGCTGCCACACAGGAGTTAGAAGCAGAATAAAGGAAGACAGACAAGGGAGACAAGTAAGTTTCCAACCTAAGAAATATAAATGCTCTGAAGCCGAATTAAAGCCTAAGTCACAAAAATGTATCATAGTCAAGGAAAGTTCTCGGAGCCAGTGCTCAATATAGAACAAGCAGAGAGGGCCTTGTCATCTGACTCCTGAAAACAAATACCTTTTTTTCACATCATGTACAGCTCCAAGTCTTTGGGCTTTAAAGTACACACACTGAGTGGAGCCATATCTTTTACAAATTATTTGAAAAGTTATTTGAAGTTGCCCAGATATTAGAAAGATTCAGTTGTTGATTTCCTTCTTCTTCCCTTTTCTAGTTATGGTTGAGAATTTTTTTTCATTGGGAAAAACGAAATGTAATTCAGTGCTGCTGAATGAGAGAGATAGTTCAGTGATACAGATATGGTTCCAGAATAATTTACTCTCCCTACTGATAAACCACAATTAAGGGCACAATTATTGAAGAAAGATTTATTGGTAGAATCGGAACATGAAAACTCATTTGGCTGAACCATGATGAATCAAGGGTCATAGGCTTGGAGGTCATATAGATCACTTAAGTTTCTTTCTGTCATGGGCTCAAACTGTCCCCGTACGTAACCATCCTGAAAACATCACTGAGTTTATTATACAAGCTGGAAGACAAAAAAATTAAAGACATTTTGTTTCTGGTCTGCTATGTAAAGAGCTTGGAAGTCATCACTCCATCCTAACAGTAAGTAAAAAGCTGAACGAACTGAAAACCTTAACTCTTCTTAGATTTATCAAAGAAGTAAAATCCCAGTGAAAACCACAGCCCTCACAATTGGAGAGTCAGAACATTCTCTCCAAACGAATCCTGGGAATCATAACTTTTTGGAGCAGAAACCCTAGATTAAAAAACTTCTGAGAACCAGTGGTAAGGTAGAAAGATAGAAATTATAATTGAAAAATTGATGGAGGCTCAGTGTGGACAAGTCAGAGAGCTAAAAACTCTAGAGGAATTCAGGACTGGGGAAGGGTTTCTCATATTATTGGAAGTTTTACCTCCAGGATCTCAACTAGGTCCTCACAGTGTGTAACAGAGGGAGAAGGAAAAAACAATCATTTTGAAAAAAGTGGGAGTATTCTGTTCTTAAGTCTTGCTCTCAGGATAAACTATTTTATGAGCACCTGAACTATTAAGTTTTTTTCAGAGCTTAACTGACCTAGGGGGAAGGAAATGCCCAATTTTGACCTGCTGTAGCCTTTCCACATGGGGGAAGGAAAATACCTAATATTAGCCCACTCTAGCCATCATGTCCCACTTGAGGGTAGAGCAGGGTAAGAAGACTGAGAAGCGGTTGTGAAGTTCGCAATCCAGAGGCAAGCTCACTAAACAATTGAGCCATAATCACAGGACTGTAGAATCCTACCCCTCTCCTCACACTTTACCACCATATTAATAAAGGCCTATTTATGGCAATTCTTTTTACCTAGTACATCATGTCTGGTTATCAAGAAAAAGTTACCAGTCATACTAACAGCCAAATAACAGTTTGTAGAGACAGAGTAAGCACCAGAACCAGACTCAGATATGGGAAGGATGTTGGAATTAGCACACTGTGAATTTAAAATAATTATGATATTATACAAAAGGCAGTAATGGATAAAGTACATAGCATGCAAGAGCAGAAGGGCAATGTTAACCACAGAGATGGAAATTATACAACAGAATGAAAATGAAATGCAGAGATTAGAAACCCTGTAACAGAAATGAAGAACGCCTCTGATAGGCTCTCTGGTAGACTAGACATGGTTGAGGAAAGAATCTCTGACCTTGAAGATATCTCAATAAAAACTTCCAAACTGGAAAGCAAAGAGGAAAAAACTGGACAAAAATCAGAACAAAATATTCACTCACTATGGGACAACTTTAAAAGGTATAATATATAAGCAACGAGAATATCAGAAGGAGAGTAAAGAAAGAAAGGAACTAGAGAAACATTTGAAGTAATAAGGACTAAAAATTTCCCCAAATTAATCTCAGACACAATCCAGAAATCTAGGAAGCTCAGAGAACATCACGCAGACCTTCTCAGACAAACAGAAATTGAGAGGACTTACTGCTGATAGACCTGCCTTGCAAGAAATATTAAAAGAAGTTCTTCAGAGAGAAGGAAAGAATATTGGTCAGAAATATGGATCTACATAAATAAAGGAAGAGCATTAGAAAAGAAATAGTGAAGGTAAAACAAAAATTTTTATTTTTCTTAATAATAATTGTAGCAATGTATTTGTATATGTACTATGTATGTCACGGGATGAGAGGGAGGAATTAGGATTATTATGTTAGTATAAGGAACTCACACTCTGCTTATGAAATGGTTTAGTGATATTTGAATGTACTTGGATTAGGCATAAATGTATACTGCAAACTCGAGGGAAACTTCTAAAGAAAGGGAAAAAGAAGTATAACTGATACGATGGAAAGAAAACAGAATCACATGAAATGATCAATTAAAATCAGAAAAGGCAGAAAAATATTGAAAGACAGAAATAGGAACAAATAACAAGGGCAAGTAAATAGAAAACAGTAAGAGATATGGGAAAGATTAATCCAAATATATCAATAATCCCTTTTTTTTTTTTGGAGACAGAATCTCAAGCTATCACCCTGGTAGCACACCGCTATGGTGCAGTGGCATCATAGCTCATAGTAACCTCCAACTCGGGCTCAAGCAATCCTCTTGCCTCAGTTTTTCTATTTTTAGTAGAGACGGGAGCCTTGCTTTTGCTCAGGCTGGTCTCGAACTCGTGAGCTCAGGCAATCCACCCGCCTTGGCCTTCCAGAGTGCTAGGATTACAGGCATGAGCCACCGCACCCAGCCTCAATAATCTTTCAATATCAGTGGTCTGAATATATAAATTAAAAGACAGATTTTGGGCGTAGATCAAAAACAAGACCCAGCCAGATGTCGTGGCTCATGCCTATAATCCTAGTACTCTGGGAGTCCAAGGTGAGAGGATCGCTTGAGGTCAGAAGTTCAAGACCAGCCTAAGCAAGAATGTGACCCTGTCTGCAAAAAACAGAAAAAATTAGCTAGGCGTGGTAGCATGTGCCTATGGTCCCAGCTGGTCAGGAGGCTGAACCAGGAGGATTACACTCAAGTCCATGAGTTTGAGGTTGCAGTAGACAAGCAAAACACCTAACTATATGGTATCTATAAGAAACCCACTGGGCGGCACCTGTGGCTCAAAGGAGTAAGGCGCCGGCCCCATATGCCACAGGTGGCGGGATCAAACCCAGCCCTAGCCAAAAACTGCAAAAAAAGGAAAAAAGAAAGAAACCCACCTTAAATATAAAGGCACATATGGATTAAATGCATAAAGAAGAGGAAAGATACACCATACTACACTAATCAAAAGAAAGCAGGAATAACTACATTAGACAGAACAGACTCCAGATGAAGGAAGTTATCACGAATAAAGAGGGGCATGACATAATGATAAAAGGGTCAATTTTTCAAGAACATGTAAGAATTCTTAATGTGTTTGCACCTAACAACAGCATCAAAATATGTAAGGATAAAATCTAATGGAACTGCAAGGAAAAACAAATGAATATACTATTTTAGTTGGAGACTTCAACCCCTTCAGAAATGTCCAGATCCAGTACGCAGATAATCATAAGAATATACTTGAACTCAAAAACACCCTCAATCAACTAGATATAATCTATATAGATTATTTCATACAACAATAACAAAATACTCATTCTTCTCAATCTCACATGAAATATTCACCAAGATTGACTATACTCTGGGTTATGAAACACACCTTAACCCATTTAAAAGAATAGAAATCATATAATGTCTGCTCTCAGAACACAGAGGAATTAAACTACAAATGAATAACAGAAAAGATCCAGCCAGATGTGGTGGTTTATGCCTAATCCTAGTACTCTGGGAGTCCAAGGTGGGAGGAGATTAACAATACACTTCTAACAATATACATGGGTCAAAGGAGAACTCTCTAGAGAAATAAAAAAAAATATTTTTAGGTTAAGTTAAAATGAAAATACAACTTATCAAAATTTGTACAGTGTAGTAACATTAGTGCTTAGAGGGAAATTTATAGCACTGAATACATATGTTAGAAAAGAAGAAAGATCTAAAATCAGTCATCTGAGGTTCTACCTTTGGAAACTAGAAAAAGAAGAGCATATTAATTCCAAAGTAAGCAGAGGAAAATAAATAATAAAATTGGAGATGAAGTTGAAAATAGAAAACCAATAGAGAAAATAAATAAATACAAAAGTTGGTTCTTTGACAAGATTAGTAAAATTGACAAGCCTTTACTAGGCCTACTAAAAAGAAAAAATAAGAGAGAGAGACACACAAATGACTAATAACACAAATGAAAGAGAAGCCATCATTATAGATCGTATGGATCTATAATGGATCCAGTTTTCAAAGGATAATAAATGAATATTAAAACAACTCCATGCTCACAAATTTGATTTCAAGGACCAACTCTTGAAAGTCAAATTTTGGGAAATCTCATAAAATATTAGCAAATTGAATCTAACTATCTACCTGTCTACACACATACACACACACTATATCTCACAAAATATAAGCAAATTGAATCCAAATACACACACACGTAGAATTTACCCTTTAATGCAAGATAAGTTCAACATTCAAAAATCCCTCACATCAAGCAAAAGAAGAAAAATCACATGATCATATCAATAAATGCAGAGACAGTATTTGACCTTTCTGATTTTAAAAAGAGAAACTTCTCAGAAATCTAGGAACAGAGGGGGATCTTCTTCATCTTAAGAAGAAGATAAAGATATACCTACAAAAAACCTATAGCTAACATCATATTTATAAATGCGAAACTAGAAGCTTTCTCATCAAATCAGGAGCAAGACGAGGAAGTCCCTTCTCACCACAGCTTTTCAACATTTTACTGGAGATCCCAGCTAATATAATAAGACAAGAGGATCCTCAGGGCAGTGAAATTATTCAAGGGAGTCCTTAGGGCAGTGAAATTATTACTACAATGGCGGATACATGTCATTATACATTTGTCAAAACCCGTTGTATGTACAACACCAGGCGTGACCCCTAATGTAATATAGACTTTGACAGATAATGATGTATCAGTGTAGGTTTATTGATGGCAATACATCAATAGACCACTCTGGTGTGGGATTTTGATAGCTGGGAGGCTCTGCATATGTGCATGGGGCGGGTTATAGGAACTCTCTGTACTTTCCACTCAGTTTTGCTGAGAACCTAAAACTGCTGTAACAAATGAAGTCCAATAAAAAAAAAAGTATTAAATCTTGATGATAGAACAATAACTATCTTTCATCATTTTTTACTAAGAAAAGTATAAAGTTTCCAGGCAGCAATTTGGGTACTTAATGCATTTGTGGGCATTAACTTGATGTTGCAAGTTTTCTGTCAGGGTGAAATTATTCTACCTTCAAATCAACCTGTTACCTTCTTTAGTTTACATCTGGCATAAAGACATTATGAGCAGCAATAAAACAAATTCATAATGGAGTTTACAGATTGATGAATATTTTTAAAAACATGCATGCAAATATTATTTTCAAAAAGCATTAATCCTGGGAAAACATGGAGTAAGATTAAAAACAGTCTGTGATAAGAATAAATCTCTCAATTTCTAGCCATTTTTCTTGATGCTTCTCAGACAACAACAAGAAGAAAAACCACAAAAGAAAAGCCAAAAAATTAAAATGGTAAAAATTTCAAAATTAACAAATTTTTATAAGGCTAAATAAACAGAAGACAAAAAGCAAGAGAAAAGACTCTTAAGAATAAAATCAAAGTAGAAGAAAATAATGAAAAGATCCTATCAACTTTGTGTCAAGTAACTTCAGATAGTAGTCCTTAGTTAAGTGGAGAAGGAAAGAATTAGGTCTGAAAACAGGAAATGAGAAGAAATGAGTCCTAACTAGAGCAAAGGTAGCTGAGTTTCACCAGCTTCCCCCTACCTCATGTTACCTCAGGTATCTTCTAAGGCATATCTTCAAGATATTATCTTTTAAAACATATTTTAAATATCCAAGATTTTAGAGACCCTTTGCTAAGAGAAGCTCTGATTTGGAATCTGTGGGATGAAATCCTTGGGAAATATTGGGAACAAATGCCTGGGAATTGTCCTGCATCTTTACCCAAAAGGGCCTAAAATATAAAATTTAAGGTTCATCCACATCACCCTCGTTTCTTAATAATATTTATCTAGATTATTATTACTTTTTAGCTTCACAGATTCCTGAGAAATAATACACATTCAGATTTCTTAGAAACGACTCCAGAGTTGAACTCCTCCCCAGAATTTAGGAAGGGAAGATCTAAGAAATGCAAGAATTCATAGGAAACCATTTGTCTTTTTGTGCCCGCAATGGGCCTAGCCATTCTCAAGCAAACAGGACTTGTTGGTCTTTCTCTGGCTCCGTGGGTCTGAACATTGATTAAACAAAGAATGGAACTCCCCTTGCTCTTCCAGTTCTGTAGAACTTCTTTCCAGGTTGTAGATTCACTGCACATAACCTCTTACAGACAAAGAATATCCATAATAAGCACTGTTGGAAAGGCTTCCAGCAGAGGACCTTTGCTCTCTTACACCACATCCCAAATGACTGAGCTTTCTGTGACCGAGTCACCGCCGGGGCTGCATTTATGTGGCACCCTGTGCTGCTTTTAAAAGTCTGCATTTATGTGGCACCCTGTGCTGCTTTTAAAAGTCGCTCCTCACCCTAACTCTGGGCTGGCACCATTGTCCATTTTCAGCAATGGGCTAGCTGCCTGCAGATGTTCTTAATAAATATCTGCTATGAACTCCACTTGGCCCAGTTCTCGGCAGCACCTTACCACCTTCTGACATCTAACAAAAACAGTGTTACTCTGCTTACCCTGGGGCCGGGTTTTAGTGCTGCAGGGAGTGTTACTGTCTCTTTCCTCACCGTTTTTTGTTTTTTTCACTCTTGTTGAGCTTTTCCTTCTTTTCTTCCCCTGCCTCCTCCTCCTGTTCCTCTAATTTTTCTATTTAGCTTATCCCCAAATCATACAAGTTCAAAGAACGATTATAAATATCTTGTCCCTAAGAAGAAAGAAAGGCTAAAATAGATAACGTTAGGTAGTATATTAAAAGAATTCTAGCGCAAGACAATTTTTAAGACACCACAAATTCTTTCTCTGGGGATTACTCTTAAGCCAATAATCCTTGGTAATTCAGGGTATTACATATAATAACACAAAATCAATTTTCAAGTATCATTGAGGCAGTTTTTTATTTGCCAGTTAGGTTTACTAATCTATAAGGCTTTTCGGTGCCCCATAGTGGGTTAACGTGCAGTACTTATATACAGCTTCTTCCTCTTACTGGACTTCATCAGCTTGCTTCCTTCAGGAACTGGGGCCCCTTTGCTGGACATTAACCAGCAAAGTTAATAAGAGGAGGAAGTCTGGATGGCAAATTGTGCAGCTCTGGATTTTGTCAATACTGGTTTTCATTAATGAGTTGTTTTAGCTCTGGGCCCAGTTGTAGGATTAGTTACCTGAGCCCTAGTTTCTTTGTCAGTGAAACAGGCCTTAAATTTCCCCCCTCCATCTCTATTTTGTGTTTTTTGATATTGGCAAATTTTAAGAATGCAATATGATTTCTAAGCATTTCCATAAATGGAAACCACATTTTTCAAATGTCCCCTAAAGCAGGAAATTCAGCAAGAGGACTGTTGGTGGTCCCTGTCCCGGTACACCTAGGATCTCACATGAAGAATCAGAGGCTGTGGCCTTGTCTCAGAGGAGACTGGATCCAGCTAGGAGGCAAGAAGATGCTTTCAGTCTTTCCACAACTTTTCACAGACGATGCACATGGAACAACTCATCGGGAAGTTGAAATCATATGCAAGTCTGTATACAACTGAATCCAAAATAGAGTTCTTAGAATCGTGTTTGTTCATTTTTCCAATTTGATGGTAAACACGAAAGCCCAAAGGATCCTGATTTTTCCTTAACCCACAAATAGTTTAAGTAACTTAAAGGACTGCATTTCCAAAGCAAAACAAACAAACATTAAAGAGCCATATTCATGGTCTTAGGGAGAACTCAGTATTGGGATTCTACAGGCAGCAGTGCGGTGCTGCTGAGTTTGTCTCACCCATTGTCTTCTACACACCAGGTGGGAGGGCCACAGTGGGTTCTAACATCCTTCCGTGTTTGTTGAATGAATGGTAATTTCTGTAAATTCAGAAAAACCTCAGGTACAGAGTGATGCTAAGGGGATCTAAAGACCTTCTTGGCTGAGAGTTCTGCAGCTATTTGGGGGAGATTTGAGAATACAAAGGTTGTATAAATGGGGAAGACAAAGAATATCTATAATAAGCACTGTTGGAAAAAATACTGCAAATTGGGAAAGATGACCTTGGAGATCCTTATTTACTGTTTCTGGGAATTCCTCAGCATTCGCTGTCCTCAAGATCACTGTACCTGTTTCTGTTAAAGCCTGGATTTAGGAAGGATCTGGAAAATTATTTCTCCTAAGCCTTAATAACTGAACAGTTTACTGTGCTACATTAACTTATTTTAAACTGACAGAAAAAGTTTAACATACACAATAGTTATTTTATTTACTTTTTAATAGTTATCAATGTCTTAACCCAAGGTGAAAGTTTTCTAATTATAGAATTAAAGACATTAGAGCCTGAGAAAAGGTAATTTTGTAGAAGAAATACTTTCTAGAAAAATTAGACTGTTTACTTCATGCTCTTTATCTATTTTAAAGGCCGAGTAATTGACCACCTAGAGGTATTTTGTTTTGACCTTCCTACGTATTAAGAATAGTCAATACAAACAAAACAAGGGGGCACCTATCATCAAAAGAAGCAGTCTCTAAGGGACCTGTGAATTTCACTGCTAATCTCCCAGCATCTTACTCTTGACCCAGGCTCCACTGGGGACTCAAACAGCAGTCTCTATTTTCGATTAGGAAAACTTTAATTGCTTTTATCTTTGTTGAAATAAAAATAGCCTTTTTGCATTCATAGGACTGAATATATTCTTTTTGATATTTAATAAAAATTCTATACTTTTATGACAATGTCTGGGCTATTTTCCTTGAAATTTCCATTAAATCATTGTCTTCTAGAAATCAAAAAGATCTTTGGTACTTTTAAAAACTGTGTTTATGGATACATCCTCCATGCTTACCCTTTCCCATTCCTCTCTAAATCACTTATATGTAAGCAACTTAATACTCTGTTATTACATGGTTAATTTATTTTAAAATATGTGTTTAGAAATATTTGTGCTAGAAGCAGACTGGCCCTTTGAATAATGTGAGATGGCTCCATTTCTGCACATTTTCCCTCTGTGCCTTGCACTTGAACTGTGTTAGAGACCTGTATGCTCCCTGCCATTTATACAAGCCCACCTTTCTTGTTTTGTTTTGTATTCAACATTTCCAACAGGAAAGTAACCATTATAGCAGCCAATCTCGAGGCTTGTTTGTCTTTTCTTTATAAATTCCTAACCTTTTCCTGACTTAGCAGAAAGTATGCAAGGCTCAGGTTAGGTCAACAACAGAGTCAAGGTTAACTGTGGGAGAGTGACATGGGAAAGAACTCAACTAGTCTAAACACTGAAACATCAAGGCAACTGAGACCAGCTGTAACACTAGCCATCACCTTAGGTACATAAGCACTTCATATATTTTAACAGACTCTAAGACCCTTAGTAAATGCTTTTTGCCTTTGCTTCAGAGTAGTGATTTCATTGCTGTTAAAACATTGTATCTTCTGCTGGGAATAATTCTGTTCTTGGTTTCTGGGCAGCTCATAAATTGAATCTCTTGAATTTTAGAGTATAACAGTTACCAGAATGGTTTCCTAGTCCCCTGGGATGGCCAAGCGGAATAGCTACTTACAGGAGTGATCAGTGGGGAACTTTCCCTTTAGGCATGGTGCAGCAGTGGACTTAGATTTTTCATTATGTTTGGAGTTGTGTTTATTTTGGCTGTATCAGTTTCTACATCTGAGGAAAATGTGGCTCCAAGCTTATGTCACCAAGAATTAACTGTGGAAGAGAGAAATGGGGACCAACCCCAGGGGCCACAGTATCTCTTGGCTATATATCCATCCGACAGAGCTCCTCTGTCATGCTAGATCTACTCTGGTGCCTGAACGAGGGCAACCTTCACATGCGGGACAAAGTCTTATTCATGAACACACTTGGTTTCACTTCCATATGTGATTTGTTGCTTTGAGTTTGTTGGGTTAACTTAATCCCAGAGGATTCCAGTGCTTGCAAATTAAGGGGGTGTGTGAATTCTGTAATTAAATAAATGTTGAGAATTGTTGGGCTGAACAAATAGAGAGATAAATAGTTTTCTTTATGGAAGAGCCATTAATAAGGAATTAAATGTCCATTGTGGATCTTCAAGAGTGGAGGGCAGGAGCATTTTCCAAAGACATTTGACCTTAGAAAGCTGTTCTCTATGCACAGTATCTTCAAAAGTCTCATGTCCTGAGAGGAATCAAACCACACTCAAATTTCTCAAAAGTCTCATGTCCTGCGAGGAATCAAACCACACTCAAATTTCTCTTGAAAATCTGCCTCACTCATTCACATCACTCTAATCAGAACCATGACTTTGCTGACTTGGTGGAATTCCATGAGCAATGTTATTTTGGACCAGATCCAAAGCTAGTTGCAATACCCTATCACTAAGACAGTCTATGACAGTGGTTCTCAACCTTCCTAATGCCGCAACCCTTTAATACAGTTCCTGTGGGTAGCGACCCACAGGTTGAAGACCACTGGTCTATGAGATAGGGTGTGCACATATACTTTTAAAAATCTAAACCTCAGAAAGTAGCCCAGAAAGAATTATTGTTGTTTTATTTGATTATTGAGAGTTTCATGAACAACGGAATGGAAGATTCATGGGAGAAGGAGGAGTCTGTAGGAGAGCGCAGCCCAGGGACAGAACTCTTGAAATATTAAAGATGCAACTCCTAATCCTTGGTTTCCCTGAAGAGTCGTTTAATCTGTCACTGAGAAACTTACCCAAGTTTTTGTTTCACATCTTGTGGGTAGTATAGCGTTATTGCTATGATGTTAAGCAATTAATCTGTTTATGTGAACAAAATGATATTTATTTTGGTCTATACGGGCTGCTATAACAAAATACCTTAAACGGGGTAATTTGTAAGCAACAGAAACTTATTTCTGATAGTTCTGGAGACTGGGAATTCCAAGATAAGAGCTTCATTAATAGTAACTTAGTGCTGTGCTCTCACATGGCAGAAGGGGCCAGGAGGCCTCCTCAATCCTCTCTACTAAGGGCACTAATTCCCTTCACGTTGGCAGAACCCTCACGGGCTAACCACTTTGTTAAGGCTCAAGCCCTTAGTCCTATCACATTGGGTATTAAGTTTCGACATACGAATTTTGGGAGAGCACATGCCTTCAAACCATAGCAGTATTCTTAAATCTTCGAGGGATGCTGGAGTATTTAGGTTGATGTTTGTGGTACAAAGAAGTTCAAACTAAAACGGAAAAATTGACATCCCTTCGTTTGACTCTAGTGTGGCAAGAACTTTCATCAGTAGGACTAAAAGACTGTTTCCTATTCTGATCCACAGGGCCAGAGAGAAAAAAGGTAAAGAATGGTCAGATGACTCACTAGTCTTTGACCAGGGCAGGTTAAATCTAGACGTAGATTCAGCCAAATCAGAACTGGGGTGGCTTAAAGGACAATGTTGTGTATTACTTTGGTCAGTTTTATTGGCACAGTCATCTAAAGCTTCTTTCACAGGGTCTGCCACTACTTATATATAAATTAGAATTGGGAGATACTTAGAGATGTTTTCATATGTTAGAAACCAGAGGACTCAGGCCTAGAAAATTTTTACAAAATGCTACCAGGTGGCTTCAGGACCAGACGGCAGTATCTTCGAGAAGCAGACATTCAAATTATTTTTCTACCACAGCAATAAATATGTTTCTGATAGGGCAGATTTTTGATGGGCTCTTATAGTTAGATAAACCTACATACAATAAATCATCTTGCTTTAAGAAAAATCATAAAATGGCTCAATGGAGGAAAAACATGCAAAGATATAGAGGTGGCTTTGGCTAGTGATGCAAAACAGACAGGAGAAAGCTTGAGGTGATATTTTGACTCTGTACATAGATAAAATAGCGCCCTGTGGATGGTCATCCCAAACAAGTGCCTCTCAGAATCTGGGTCTCAGAGTGGCGTGCCAGTCCAGAGAAATCTGTTTTAGTGACAATCTGTTTCCTCTGAGACTATGGGTCAGGATGTAGAAGCAGGCTTAAAACCATCGTACCTTTGGTAACAACAAAAGAAGCCCAGACAAAATAAAGAATATACTTTTCTGCAGGGCAAGGGATGTGGGATGGATGCAATTAATGCCTAATGAACTTCATTCTAAGAGAAATAAGCTCTGCCTAGGTAAGCAGGGAGCTATGACAGCTTCTATACCTGGACTATGTACCTGGTCTGGGTAGGTAGAAACAGGGTACAGATGGAGAGACATTTTGGAGTTGGAGGGAAGTTGGAACAGCCCCAAATGCAAAGATAGATCACCTGGCCCAACAATTCTTCCCATTATTCACCCTGACCTTGAGGCTTGCTGAGAAAAACAGCAGTCAGGAAATTATTGATAAGTAGAAAGAAATTGCCTAACTCTGCGTATTCTGGCTCCCTGACAGAGTTTAATCCAAAGGTAAACCCAAAACATGTGAAACTTCAGCCCATCTTCACCCAGCTCAACTACCGACAAAGTCAAATAGTCAGCTGCTTGGGGTGATGGAAGTTCAACTAAACAGAGGTGAATTTACTGACTGTCATGTGAGCGTTTCAGCTCCTCGTTTGCATCTAGTCTACCTTGACCACGAGAAGGGCTATGTCATCTGGCCTTAAGGTCAAGTCGGAATTTAGCATTGAACAGGAGAGAGGGGTGATGGTGGGCTTCAATAATTGTTAACAAAGAATCAGTAAAAAAATTTACTGTGTTCCTGCTGCCATCTCCGAAGTTCTCTGCCTGTCCACTGGTAAACAGCATTCTGTCCAATCACCCATTTCCAAACCAAAGAACATGGCAGTGCCATTCTCACCTGTTTTCAGCGTGGTTTAGGCCAAAAGAGATCTTTTGAAACCCAGGCTTCAAGAAAAGGCAACTGGAATCTCTGACCCACCCGTACCAAATTGCAGCTGGACATAAGGCCAGAACCACAAGCTTGAAGAAAGGCAGCTCCGTTTTTGTCTCCGTGCACGGTGCACTTCCTTTGCGGGTCATTTTCAGGTAGTGCAGTCTTGCAAAGAGATCAGTCCTTTTGGCTGGGCCAACAAAAGAACTCAAGAGGCAGTGGTGGGGAAACATTTCAAATGTATCCACGAACCACACCCAAGAACTGGGCTGTAGGCAACTCACATGGCCACAGAAGATCAAGAGAAGGGGATACATAGACTCCCTGGTGGACTTTGATTTAGGAATCAGAGTATCATTCCAAAAAGACTGACAGAGTAGTCCACTTCATAGAGACAAAAAGCAGAATGGCAGCTGCCAGGGACTAGTGGGGAGATTGGAATAGGGAAAAATCATTTAGTGATTATGATCCTTTAGTTTAGGAAAATCCTGTTCTGGAGATGGATGGTGGCAATGGCTTCGTAAGAATGTGAACGCACTCTTAGGACCGGTAGGTGATGATGAGAGTTCTTAGCATCTGGCAAACTCTGTATTCACTTCTCCTGGGTTTCCTCAGCCACAGTAAACAGACAGGACCGGGAGGGGAGAAGGTTTTGGGAAATAAGGAATCTAACCAATTGGGGTAACAGTAATACAACTAAAAATGACATTAACATTAAAAGTCTGTACCAGGCATTGTGCAATCATTTTATCTGTGTTCAACCCAGGACTGAGCAGCAGACAGCTATCGGTCTCCTTTTAGGAGTAATTCTTACATAATTCTTACATAATTCCTAATGTCCTTACTAATGAACCTGATTAACCTGCTTCAGGGTCAGCAAATGTGGTTGGTAAGACAGAGGGTCAGAAGGTTGTGAATCAGATTTTAATGTCCTTGCAGCTCACTTTAAAAAATACATGAACCATAAGGGTCCTTCTAAAGACGTTAAACTTTCTTCTACCCTGGACAGTAAATCCAATGACTTAAAAAAACGAAGAAGTCTTTCATGAAACTGTCATGTGACTGTAAATCACCACCCCAAAATAGTGTCTTTCTAAGGGCTAATACTAAAATTTTAAATTATCATCACAACAAAAAATACCACATTAAAAATATTTTGAATTTTCTTACAGTTCATGGAGCTCTCCTCCTTTTTTAAGATGCCTCCAGATATCTGTTTGTAAAATAGTTCTGTTAGAAAGTTTTGAGAGCCTCTGACAACCATGGTTGACAGGGAAAAGAGAAAAAAACGATTTTGGGTGTAGTGGGGTTTACTTCCTAAAATGAGAAGTAGGGTTAGGAAATAAATATGTGTGTACATATGGAGGAAGAAATAACGTCAAAGGACTTAGTTTATAATGTTTACAGGAGATACTAGGTTACTTGATTTAGCATATTCAGCTATTTTAGAAAATGGCGTTAGTAAAAATATTCTCCAGCAATAAGGCGTGGGGTGTCTTCATGTCAGCACCCTCATTCTTCTCAGGCAATTTGATTTGGGGTGCCTTCTTTTGGAAGTTTAGAAGACACTGCCTGCGGGTAGAGGGGCAGATTTTGTTTTCCCCTAGGGCTGTACAGCTGCCAGCCATTTACTGCCTGCTTGGTGCCCAGGCAGGTTTTTTTGTTGTTGTTGTTTTTTCCCTTTCCCCTCTGCGTTTCCTACAGAAGAAATAATCATTTTTTTAAATGGAAAGGAACCCACTCCCTTTTCATAATCTCAGCTACAGATCTGCTTTTGATTCCTCATGCTCGGTTTTGTTTCCTGGAGGATAATTTGGAGATTTGAGTAATTAACCCAAGACTCATGGGAGGGGCCTTTCGGAGGCGGGTAATTTTGCGGCGGCGGAGTCGCTGCTGTCAAGCATTAACTTCGTAATAATGAAGCCTTTCAGACCCTCCGCTATTGGCACAATGCTGCGCTTGAAGCTAGTGGCTTGGCGGAGTGTAAGCGGACCACTTCTATTCTTTCCTTGGACAAAATAGTCCTCTTGATCTCTGGGTTGGGGCTATTTTTACTTTAGTCCACTTCTTTTTTGCTTTTTAACTTCGTGGGCAAATCTTTCACTTATATTTTGATCGCTGCTTAATCTGTTGCCTTTGTTCAAAAAGACCTGCAAAAAGGCTCCCTTCCCAATATCCAGGGACTAGTTACCCCTTTCGGTATATTTAGAATCCTCCCTTTTTAGAAAAGCTGTGACTCAACTCCTGAACGAAATGGGACCTTGCTTCTCTGATCCCAGTACACTCCCTGCTATTAACATGGTAATGTCCCTGGCGCAGCGCTGGGGGCAATCCCACCTGCCATGAAAACCCGAATTAGGATGTATCTTTTCTTGGCAAGCAGGACCCACAGAAATTTAAGGACAGCTGCTCCCCTCCCATTCCCACCCTCTCAAGCTCTCAGCAGAGAAAGGAACTAGAAATTTCTGGGGTTTATTTAATAACTCAGTGTGTTTTAACTGATTTGGCAAACGCGGAGTCCTACTATGTAGCAGACACCGAGACAGGCAGAGCCATTTTATCACCTCGTCACTGCGGTCGCTGTTTCTAGGACCTGCAAGCTTTGAAAAGGATTATGAAAATGCAAGACCTAAAATATTTATATCATAATAATATATATAGTAATTATATACATACATATATATCAACCCTATATATTGAAGTCAACCGGCAATGTTCTATCAGTTATTTATAGACATTTTGAAAAATCCCATTACCTTCAAAAAAGCTATAGATAGGTCGATTTTCTCACTTTTCAAAGATTCCCCCAAATTCCACTTATAAACAGAACAAATTTATTGTAGGCAAATAATTTCAAAAGGATTTTTGATGTAAAATTTAAAAAATCTTTTCACACCCCAAATTGCAGTGAATGTGAGATGTATATGCTACAAAATGCTTCATGTGTTAGGAGCTTCTGCAGGTTTAAAGCAACCCGGTGGGAGCCGGTGAAGAGAGCTTACAGATGTAAGATGAGGTCTCGGCCCTTCAGAAGCTTCAAGGCCTGGGTGGACAGATAAGGACACCCACCCAAAGAAGTTGTTTTAGGAACCAGTATGTTCCTGTTGACATTTGGCTTTTATTAATATAAAGCTCATGTCAACCTGGATAGGTCTTGCAACTTGTGCCCCTTTGAATATTTGAAAACAACTCTCACACCAACTCCAAAGTCCATTCTTTTCTGATTCTTTCTGTTCCCTATACATCCCTTTGTTTTGCTTCGACCTTGGTTTTTGGTGCCCCCAATGAAAACTCCACTCCAAGATGTGGTTTAATAAGTACAAAGTGAGTGGGAGTCTTACCATCCCACTGGAGTTTCATTTTGATAGTAATTTAGCTACACCGTGTTTTTGTTTTTGGCTTGTTCTCAACCCAACACAAAAGCCCACAGGGCCTTTTCACGTCAGTTATGCCAAACAGACCACCCTCAGCCGGTACTTATGAAAATAGCTTTCTAAATGTCTTGGCAGTTCTGTTTTGCTAAGGATTGTTGGTACATAACCCCCTCAGGGGCAGGGGAACCCAAAACAAAAACTTGATTTTGTTATCTGGTTTAGTTATCATGTGTGCCAGCTCGGTGCCTTCTGTACTGAGAGTACAGAAAGGAGCAAACCCAGAATTGGGGCCTGTACCTCAGCGATTGCTGCAAGATGATGTAGCCTTTGTGGGTAACTTGCTCTATCACCTACAAAATCCAACAACAGTGTGGTTTTCTGTTGTGCCAACGGAGACACCATGAATTATAATATTTCTGTAATGTTTCACTGAAATAATGGCATTCTGATTTCCAAAAAACATTCAAGCAGACATAGTGCTTCTGTAGTTTTTATTGCAGTTAAATATTATATGTCACATGTAATTTAACAGGATAAGACCCAGGACTTGCACGTACTACTAACTCATCGTGACATTTCTGGTAGAAACAAGACCCCAGGACCTAGAGCGATGAAGTTAAATTTGCAAGACACCAAAGAATCTGTGAAGTTAAAGCCTCTGCTCCAGTCATGGCAGAGCTGTAAACTTAGATGGGACTGGGATGGGTCATTTCATCCTCCCTCTGTCTTCAATCAAGTCATGCCACAAATCTGTCTTCATTTTCCTTGGGTTTGTCTATTCTTTTCAAAATTCTACATAAACCATATTTTCTGCATTATCATACACATTCTAATTTTTGAAGGTTTAGGAACAGTGTCCAATTCAATATTCCTTGTCTGGCTTTGCTTTTTGGCCGGGATTTAAAGTCATTGGATCTCTGATAAGTACTTAATGGCCTTGGGGACACGAAAAGAAGTGTGGGCCTTGCTCTGTATTAAAGGCTCAGGAACCCAGAGAAAGCAGCACATTCCCTGGCTGTGTTAATCAGCCATGCCTGTTGCTAGAAAGTCTCTGGAGATATTTCACCAGGATCACAGAAGTAATTTGTGATGTCCAGAGTGGGGAATAAACAGCACCCAGGCTTTCGGAATCTCATAGAAAAGAGTGCTGCCTTCTCCACAGAATCATTCTCCTTATATTTAAGTTTTTTCAAAACCAGAACAAAAGAACATAGAAATCAAGCCTCTGTAATTCAAAGTGAAGTATGGTAATGTATTTTTCTTTCCCTCCTTGTGTAATTCAATTCAGTGTTCTTATCCTTCAACAAAACCCTCACTATTATTAGCTGAAAGCATGAGTTTATAATCATTTTTTTTAATTCTGTGGATTTCATCCATGGAATTTATTTGCTCTTCAATACTATCTTTGCCCTGAGGGACTCATTACTCATTTACACATCTAGAAAGTAAATAATGTGCCATTAACTAGAGAAAAATGCAGCCTCCAATTCATGGCACCAGGATGGGTGTTTTTTTCTCTTTCTTTTTTTAAAAAACAAGACAAGCATTTGGAAACAGAATACTTTAAAAGGAAAAGATCAGAACTTGTTTTTCAATGAGTTGAGAACAACAGGCACCATTGTAACTTCAAGCAAGGGTCTTAAAACAGTTCAGGGGAAAGAAACCCATAACGGACTATTATATATAAGCTGAAGATTTAGATTAAATATTCTTAGGTTCCAAGTGGATTTCAATTTCTATCTTAATGTGTGTATCTATTTCCAAATTTAATCATGACTTTTTTTTTTTAAGACCTCAGTGTTTTAATAAGTTAAAAACATTGGTAGTAGTCATTTTAACTAGAAATGGGGGCATATTTCCATAGCAGCTATTGATCTCTGGCCTAATGGGCACTGTAGGGAAAATTTTTCTCAGCATTCTCTGGGTTGGAGGAATAGGACATGATCTGGTTTCATCAAAAGACTGTGGGTCTAGCTCATCATAAAAGGGCAGCAGGAATCCCGTCCGTGTGTCAAAGGACGGGCGTTCCTGATTTATAATCCTTAATCTTGTAACCATCTCAGGAGTGCAAATGACTGATTCCCCCAAGATGGACAGACTACTCTGGACTTCCCTAGACACCAGGGTAGAGAAGAACTATACAAGCTGGCAAGTAATATTTTTTTTCATAGAAGGGCAGAGATAATATTAATGATAGTAATAGCTAGCATTTAGGGAACAAAAAATTGTGCTAGACGTGGTTCTCGACACTTTACTTATATGGACACATTTTTTCCTAGTAACACTAACAGGAAGGTACATTAACAGCTCTGTTTTACAGAGAAGGAAACTGAGACACAGAGAAGTTAAGTTACTTTTAAGAGCAAGCAATTGGCTTGAGCCCCGGGATCTAACTTTAGAGGGGCATTAGCCTGGAGGGGTATAATGTGAGACATAGATATAATTGTAAATTACCAAGTCACCACATTTTTAAAAAGTAAACTGAGGCTCGGCGCCTGTGGCTCAACGGGCTAAGGTGCCAGCCACATACACCTGAGCTGGCGAGTTCGAATCCAGCTCAGACCTGCCAAACAACAATGACGGCTGCAACCAAAAAATGGCCGGGCATTGTGGCGGGCTCCTGTAGTCCCAGCTACTTGGGAGGCGGAGGCAGGAGACTCGCTTGAGCCCAGGAATTGGAGGTTGCTGTGAGCTGTGATGCCGCAGCACTCTATCCAGGGTGACAGCTTAAGGCTCTGTCTCAAAAAAAAGTAAACTGAAATGGATGAAATTAATTTTAATACCTTTTCTTCAGCTCAATATATTCCAAATATTGTATTTTCAACACGTAACAATATAACATTGTTTTTAAGCTATGTTACGCTTTTTGATTTTTTGAAAAGCTCGGTCTTTGAAATCCTCTGTGTATTTTGCATTTACAGCTCTTCTCGATTTGGACTAGTCATGTTTCAAGTGCTTGATGCCACATGTGGCTGGCTAGTGTCTTGCAGTCTAGAGGCAACATCTGAATGTCTTGGTTTCACTCCGAGTGGAGATGTCCCCTGCTCTACAGTATGACTGATCTCTTTGGCTGGAGGCAGCTTCCAAGCCCAGAATCGTAGTGGAGGAGGGGATTATTAGTGTGCAGCTTCTGTGAGAACTGGAAGTAGAGCTCTCCTGCCTTTTAGAGCCTTTGCCCATGTCAGAGTAGCACTGGGTCTAGGATTACTTGGACCCTTGATTCAACAGAAGATTGGATGGGTTGCAGCCCTTACTTGCCCGGGGGGCCATAAAGCTGCAATACCCACACACTGCTTCTGTGCAGCCTTCCTCTCAAGAAGGGTGGCCTCCCTGTGAGGACCCTAGGCCTATAGGGAAAGGGCCTGGCAAAAGCTGTCTCAACTGGCATTCTGGGGCATGTGTAGAGTGGGGCTGCTCAGCACAGTTGGGCCCTGGCATTCGTGTCAGGGGGGTAAGTGAGAACATGACCTTTGGGCGACTCATCATGAAGTGGCTCTTGCGTCAGTGGGAGAGTGATGTCAGGAGTCTCCATCACAGTCTGGCATATTAAAGGCAGACAGCAATTTCCACCCCTCATCTCCCTTGCACTGTGAGTTGTATGTCTTTTCTCTATTTCTCCAATCTTTCTGAAGACATTCCTCTTTAGGGCTGCAGGCTCAGTCTTTCCTGCATTTTTTCACCTTTTCCTTCATGAGAAACTCACTCACTGTTCACTTCTACTTGGTTGTCCCCATCACCTGGGATCTTTCCTCTAGAAGGAGAAGGCTACAGGGAAGCTAATGTTCAATGGACCAGATGGGCTTCAGAGGACAGGAAGCTGGCTCTGGAAAGTGTCCTAGGAAGCCCAGGACTGACTAGTGTAGAGTGAGGAATCACAGGGGTGTCAAGAGAGATCGTAGGAAAAGATGGAGACTTTACATCTTTTATGTTTACCTGGATGAGGTGGAAACACATTCTTTTTAGTGAAGTATGTCAAGAATTGGAAAAAAAAATTCAATGTACTCAATACCAATATGACACTAATTTATAAACAACTACACACCCACAGGAATGATAAAACACAAATATAGTCTAGCAAGAGGGAGGGGAGAAGAATGAGAGGGGAGGGGGAGGGGAGAGTGATTGGCAGGAGGAGGGAGGGCATTGGGCGG